>JAWPHD010019530.1:0-35311 GCA_037043455.1 Cyrtodaria siliqua | reverse complement strand
GCGCCAAACAGGGATGAACATGCCAGGCTCATCCTCCCTTTACATCTAGATAAAAATATGGAGAATGGGCCTAGAACCTTCTAACATGCAGAACTGCAGAGTTGCTGCAAATTCTGTTGTAGACTCCATTTACGATGGAACTGAATTGAACTGAATTGGGTTTTAAGGCGCACCAACACATGAAAAGGTTATATGGCGCCTAACAGGCATGAACATGCCAGGCTCATCTTCCATGTACATCGAGATAAAATATGGAAAATGGGCCTAGAACCTTCTCACCCTGAACTGCAGAGTTGCTGCAAATTCTATCGTAGAAACTCCATTTACGCTGGAGCCACGTTTATTGTTTTTCTGCCACTGCTCTTTTGATGTGAGCGAGATAGCACCTGAAACAATGCAGGGATCATGATGAAGACCTTTAATGAACATGAACAAAAAATGATAAAATGAACATGAATTTGGAGGGATTCTACCCCTCTGCCTACCCCCAAAGGGATCTGAAGTGGCCCTATTCTTTGCCCCGTGACCACACGGGGGCACACGGGAACCACACGGGGCCATTTACGATGGAGCCAAAAATAATAATACAATTTTGATTGTAATGCTGTATCGTATGCATATCTTGACATCATAGGTACGCATCCTGTCAAGTTTCAAAACAATCGGCTGAAAACTGTGAGAGGAGATAGAAACACAACGTTCGGGACGGACAGAGAATCAGACAGATGGACTGACAGACCGATAAACGGACATGGCTAACATTATATGCCCCATAACCATTTGGTGGTGAGGGTATAAAAAGTGTGCCCTGATAGAAAATTGAACTATAAACATACATAATACACAAACACTGGATATATTAAAGGCATAGAAGATTTGAAAATAATACAATGAAACTATTTGCCTGGCAGCATAAAAATAAATTGTAGAAAGCACTTTAACAAAAACTTTAACAAACAGAATTTCACAATACAGGGTAAACTACTGTGTACAAACAGTTTGTCGAGATTATTTAACCGACAGGTATCTATAGTAATACAACACCGGATTATGATCAGACATTACGAAAATACAAATAACACTTTCCAACATTAAAATTTCTAGGAGACGAAATGAATTGAATTGAATTGGGGTTTTAAGGCGCACCAACACATGAAAGGTTATATGGCGCCTAGCAGGAATGAACATGCCAGACTCATCCTCCATGTACCTCGAGTTAAAATATGGAGAACGGGACTAGAACCTTCTCACTCTGAACTGCAGAGTTGCTGCAAATTCTATGGTAGACACTCAATTTACGCTGGAGCCACGTTATAGTTTTTCTGCCACTGCCCTGGTGATAAAAGCGAGATGGCACCTGAAACAATGCAGGGGTCTTGATGAAGACCTTTAATGAGCATGAACAAACAATAGGCCCAAGAGGGCCTGTGGACGCTATACTGGCTATTAAAACATCAATGAAGCGAGTGACTATCGTCTTAAAGAGGCAAAATATAGCATTTTTAACTAAATCAAGAGCCAAAACTCCGCCATAACTGGTCCGATCTGGCTGGTTTTCGAACTTGGCCAGTAGAGATAATAAAAAAAATAATAAAAAAAATAAAGAAATATAAAAATAATAAAAGAAAAAAAAGGTCAAAAAATCTGGTAAAGTTTGGTAAAGATCTGATGAAAAATAAAGGCAAAATATAGCGGACTTAACGAAATCAAGGGCCATAACTCCGCTGTTACTGGTCCGATTTGGCTGGTTGTCAAACTTGTCCGAGCTTACATTGATATTAACAATTTGTTAAAGTTTGGTAAAGTTCGGATGAAAAATGAATGCCATATCGTCTTAACGAGGCAAAATATGCATTTTTAACGAAATCAAGGGCCATAACTCCGCTGTTACTGGTCCGATCTGGCTGATTTTCGAACTTGTCTGAGCTTTCATTGACATTAACAATCTGGTAATGTTTGGTAAAGATCGCATGAAAAATGAAGGCCCTATCGTCTTGAGGCAAAATATAGCATTTTCAACTAAATCAAGGGCCATAACTCCGCTGTTACAGGTCCGATCTGGCTGGTTTTCGAACTTGTCTGAGCTTTCATTGACATTAACAATCTGGTAAAGTTTGGTAAAGATCAGATGGAAAATGAAGGCCCTAACGTCTTAACGAGGCAAAATATAGCATTTTTAACTAATCAAGGGCCATAACTCTGCTGTTACTGGTCAGATTTGGCTGGTTTTCGATGGACGACGGACGGAAGGCAGACAACTTGGCCAGCAGAGCTAAAAATGATAAAATGAACATGAATTTGTGTGGGGCGGGGGGGGGGGGGGGGGGGGGGGGAGGGGGTTCTACCCCTTTGCCTTCCCCTCCAACGGGATCTGCAGTGGCCCTAAATGTAAGGTTATATCGAGACAGATGAATAATAAGGATTCTCATCAGATATACTACATGGATCAGAGGTCTGCAGCTCTTAAGCACAAGAAGTTATCGACTGAGCTATCGTGACTGCGAGAACTTTTAGAAACATTCAATATTCCTAGATTCTCTGCGTCTACAAAGTTATTTAACAACCTGCTCTCGTTACTGCAAATGACAAAAATGACAAGCATGTATTAAATTAGTTCATTCATGTTTAAAGTCAAAATAGCATAAATAGTTATTTGACAGCACTGCAGACCTTCCAGGTCATATTATAACATCCACTGCAGACCTTCCAGAACATATTATAACATCCACTGCAGACCTTCCAGAACATATTATAACATCCACTGCAGACCTTCCAGGTCATATTATAACATCCACTGCAGACCTTCCAGAACATATTATAACATCCACTGCAGACCTTCCAGAACATATTATAACATCCACTGCAGACCTTCCAGAACATATTATAACATCCACTGCAGACCTTCCAGAACATATTATAACATCCATTGTAAAAGCAGTGTGATCATGGCATTCTGAATTGCTCAGAGAATTGCTGTCATTACGTGGTCCAGCCTTAATTCCATTAAGCGATGGGAAAGGTTATATTAGCAGTATTTTATTATGAATATTTCGACAATAAATCACTTTTAAAAACATTTTTTACTGAAAAATGCGATAACCTTTTTAAAATTACCTATTAAATGTTTTAATTTTACAATGTGCAAACTTTTTAAGCCGAAATTAAGGTTTTATTTCATACCCCAGCGAACTCCATTTTTAGCTTCTTGGAGAAGGGGTTGGATGGGGTATGAAAGTTAATACTCGGACCACGTAATGGTCCTTGCATGAAACTCACTTCACAAGGCAGTATTTTTTTTTTTTAAAAATAATAATATAATCATCACAAAAATCAAAAAATGTTGACTAAAACATATAATTATTTTGATTATAATTAACTACTTATTAACATTATGTCAAAAAGACATTAAAATAACAAACAATGCATGTATAAAGCAAGTTGCAAAGTTGAGATGTAAAACAGAATCTCAGATTTGAAAGGGAAAGCACATAAAATTGCAATGTCATTAACAATACATGAAATTAATATGAAGAACATTATATACCATCATATATATATCGACTCTTTTTCCACAACAACAATAAAAACCCGTTGTATAAATGAACATGTTTTTTCTTGATTCGCCAAAGGCATAAAACAATTAAAAATAATACGGAGTCTCCTCAATAGACATTTTGTGTATAAGGGTTTATTTACCCTCGCTGTGTAGCACCGGGTATTTTTGCGCGCTCCCTTAAGGCCATATAAAATTAATTCCCAGTTTATCATCCCTGCCCGCCCCGAATATTTTATGCCGCCCCGACAATTTTTATTTAGTCCGAAAAAATTTAAAAAAAAAAAAAAAAAAAAAAAAAAAAAAAAATTAAAAAAAAAAAATGTATATTTTGTAAACATATCAGACGTCGAGCAATAAGAAGTAAGTTATATTGAGAACTTCAACTTTTAAAACTCACATACATGGTAGTTTATATCATTATAAATACAAATGTACGCTATAGCAGTGACAATTGGTAATAGAGTGTTCAAAACATAATACTTCTGATTATTAATATTTTTGTGATGTTTGATGTCATCACAGGAAAATAAAAAATAAAATTGCACCCCACGCCCCAATTTTTTCCAAAATTTGGATGATAAACTAGGAATTAATTTGATATGGCCTAAAATAATGTATGTTATATCTATCAATGTAATGGTACCTATGTAGCCTATTCATAACTTTCACATCCGTTCAACTTCCGGTAGGTTGAGATATTCAGTAGGTGAAAATAAAGGGGTTTACTCGGACTTTATCCTCAATCTCTATATGAAAATATTAGACCATGATTTAAATCAATGTATCCATATTGGTGTTTTAAAATCAGACAACACCAAAAGAAGATACATAAATGTACACAAAAACAAAGCTTTTAATATAATTATCACTGCAAGCTAGTGTTATAAAGGGCTAAAGTCAGTTGTGCACCAACGATAAACACCGAGTTTACCCCCTACCAGAATGTGGAGGTCTTTTATTTTATTGATCACTGATTGGTCAAATTATTTTGATGTCAATGTCATGTGAAAGTTGTGAATAATACAATATAGCAAATGTTATTGAAAATCTCATAATTACTTCCCTTTAACAGAAAAAATGATTTTTTTTTTATTTATTTACTTCCTTTATAATGTTTATGAAAAAATAAATCATAACTAGAAGGGTGTTCCGTGGAACACTTAGGCCGCCTGCCGTGTGCTTATTTCAGCAAGTACAATCTAAATATAAAGCTTGTAGACAGGGGATTCAAGCCTTCATGAATTATGGAGCAGTTTTTTTTGTTTGTTTTTTAAAGTGTTAAAGTTGATGAAAAGGGGCATAAATCTGCATTGGATAATAGATAAGGAAGAACAGTGTAATGTTTCATGACAATAGGTCAATATTTTGCCAAGTTATGAGCTAGGTTAGGCTGCAGGTTAAAGTTTTATGAAAAGGTGCATAACTCTGCAAAATGAAAGACAAGCTATTGGACATGTATAACAACATTCCTTTGGATAAGCTGAAGCTGTACGAACATAGGTCAAATACTTCTTAAGTTATGGCCAGTTATGAGCTTTGTTAGGTTGCAGGTTCAAGTTTTATGAAAGTAGGCATAACTCTGCCAAAATGAGTCGGGAGTTATTGGACATGTGTAACAAAATTCTTTAAGATGAATATGTGTGTGAAGTTTCATGAACATAGGTCAAATACTTTTCAAGTTATGGCCAGGATTAGGTTGCGTGAAGGACGGATGACGACAAACGACAAGACTTAAAAAAATAATTTTTCATTGGGTGAAATTGAACTGATTGGGTTTTACGGCGCAACAACCCAAAAAGGTTATATGGCGCCAACAGAAATGAACAGTCCAGGCCCACTATCCATTTAATCTAGATAAGAAAAATATGCAGAATGGGCCTAGTACCTTCTCACCTGCAGAGTTGCTGCAAATTATATTGTAAACACTCCGCTGTTTTCTGCCACCACTCAAGTAGCACATGAAACATTACAGGGGTGATGATGACCTTTAATGAACATGATAAAAGTCATTAATGACAAATTAAAGGTGATTTTACCCCTCTGCCTGGATAAGCAGTGGCCCTATTCTTGCCCAGAAACCACAGGTTTTCATTGACTGGAAACCCATTTTCATTAAAAGGTCACAGTCACCAGTTGACCAAACATCCTTTTGACCAAAAATTTTACCAAAATAAGATTGCAATACAGGCTATACAGGCAATACAGGCAATACAGGCTATCATTCTCTTTTTACAAACAAGAGGTCAATGACCTTGAAGCTCTACTGATAGATTTTGATAGCTAGGTCAGCATTCCTGTGAAGTTTCATAAAAACTGTCAAGTAGTTTCAGAGGAGTAGTCGATACAAGTCAGAGTTATTGGACATGTGTAACAAAATTCTTTCAGATGAATTTGTGTGTGAAGTTTCATTTTTAGCTGTGGCAGCCATCTTGAATTTCTGGTCGATCTGAAATTTTGCTAGGATCAATTACACATCAAGAGCAACATTCTTGTAAAGTTTCATGCAAATCTGCTAAGTAGTTTCAGAGGAGTAGTCGCTACAAGTTTTTACTATGTAACTCTATGTAAACAAAGATGGCCGCGGCAGCCATCTTTAACGTCGAATCAAAACGATTTTTGACAAGGACCAACATCATGTCATGCTGATCATTTTAGAAAACGTCCCATATCAATATCACTTATAGTTTTCAAGAAGTAGTCGCTACAAACTTGTATTTTAAAAATCTATTTTTAGCTTTGGTGGCCATCTTGGATTTCACATCAACATGAATTTTTGCTAGGATCAACTAGACTTCATGGGCAACATTTCTGTAAAGTTTCATGAATATCCATCCAATAGTTTCATAGGAGGAGTCGCTACAAATAAAACTTTACGGACAGACAGACAGTCGGACGCCGCACCACGGCATAAGCATCTGCTGGTCTCTGATCAGTCGAGCTAAAAAATGAGCAGGAAACCAATTTTCACTAAAAGGTCACAATGATATTGACCTTTGACCTAATGACCCAAAAATCAATAGGGGTTTACCTCTAAGCATGATTAACTACACAGCAAATATTAATTCCATGCATTCAGTTGTTCTCTTTAAATGACAGAAACCAATCACCTGCCTGCCACCCGCTACCACCGCATAAAAACACAATTTGCAAGAAAATCAAGTGAAAATAATTTCATGCAAATTTCATGCAAATTTCAAGCAAGGACAGAGAATTTGACTTAAAGAAAAAATGCTGAACACTTTTGAGAATGTCTGACTTAAAGAAAAATGCTGAACACTTTTGAGAATATATGACTTAAAGAAAAAATCCATTTTACCATTCTAACAAATTCTAAAATAATCTATCTAATCTAATCAAATGCAGGGCAATCGAAAGTGTTGGTCTTTGGATACATGTCAACATTTGGCTTGTTGACATTTCAAAGTACAGCTTACATTAGAAAGAAAGCCTCGATTTAAACTTCCCGGCTGATCCAGGTGTGCTATTACACGAGCTGCCATTCTGTTGTGTGTGTGTAGGTGTGCCGGTCCCTTCCCCCTTAGACACTGGCGTCAGTTCCAAAGTATTGGCATCTCCACCCTAGAAAGAAAATATGTTGTATAACAGGTATCAGCAATAACACTCCCTTTTCTTTCATTCAAAAGGTTTAGCAAAATGAAGATTCTGTGTTTTGGTGCGGAGTTAGAAAAATTTGCTCCAAAAAGGTTACAACTTGGTTTTCAGTATTTAACCCTTTACTTCTTGAATAACTGTTCATGTCGACACATTTTCCTTTCTATCAGGATTTAACCTTTTCCTTCTGTCTCACAGTTAATAATGAAGCAACGCTTCATGATTGGTGAAAATATTATTAAACATATGATATTATATAAATATCACATTCATGAGAGGGTGATAGTAAGAATGTTCACCCTGAGGATATGATTATCGCCCGAGGCAAAGCCGAGGTTGATAATCAATATCCGAAGGGTTAACACGGTACTCTATATATACTGTGCTGAAGTAACTACAATCATTTAAAACATCATTAGTTTGAACCATGTAGTTATTTTTTGTAACGTATTTACCATTGGCAGACTTATAGGTTCATTGTGCCATGTGCTCTATACATTATTTTGTTTTATGTACTTTTTGTCACTTTATGCCCATGTCACACAATAAGCAATAGCTTTACTTGTTTTCTTGACTTATGATGTAAAAGTTATCTGGTCAACTTTTTATTTTTTCACAAAATACTAACCTACACTTTAAATAAAGACATTCATTTATATACAAACACTACCTTTGGTGGTGGATAGTTTTTGTCAATGCACCAGTCGTGGAAAGCACGTCTGGCCATGTCCAGGGATCGAACCTCTCTCGTCTTACAGTATACTCTCAACTGCTGCTCCGAGAATGTCTCCGGCAACATCTGGGAGACCTGACATAGCATGATGAAAAATTGTAGATAAGTATCGAAACAGATAAATATCAAAACAGATAGATACATATCGGACAGATAAATATCGGACAGATAAATATCAAAACAGATAAATCTCAAAATAGATAAATATCAGATAAATATTTTTACTTGTTCATTAGTAAATCAAAAAGAGTTTGTTTTATTATTTTGGACTTCAGTCTAACATAACAAAGTGCACATTGGGGTCGGACATTGGGGATCACTGTATATTTTTGTGTAAAACTTGTACTCAAAAGCTTTACTGATTTTTTGTATCAATTCCGGAGGCAAGCCCCTTTAACAGTCTCTGGTAAAACGATTATTTATGAAACAAGAGGCCCAAGAAGGCTCTGGTAAAATGATTATTTATGAAACAAGAGGCCCAAGAGGGCCTATGGACGCTCTACTTGCTAACATGGCTCTTATAACATCAATGAAGCAAGTGACTGCAATTTATGCTTTTTTGAAAGTTTTGGGCAAAATACAGTATTTTTAACCAAATCAAGGACCATAACTAAAAAATCTGGTAAAGTTTGGTAAAGATCCGATGAAAAATGAAGGCCCTATCGTCTTAACGAGACAAAAGTTAACGATGGACAACGGACGGACGGACGACGGACAACTCGCCATCCCATAAGCTCTGCTGGCCCATGGCCAGTAGAGCTAAAAACTATTGCTGTCTGTGGCCATCTTGGATTTTGCATTGACCTAATTTTAACAATGGTTGCTGAGGAGTTGTTTTTAAAGCAGAAGTTTAACATTTTTGTTTTCCTTATAAAATACTACATACAAACTTTGGTCAAGGCAATTTTTGACCGATGAGTCTTTACTTGAACTGAGTAGCCTATTGATCATTTATGAAAACTATTGTTGCAATCTGTTATGCAGTTCTTGAGAAGACTTTTGAATTTGTAAAGTAATGTCAAAAGTGGCCACGCAGATTTTTACGAGAAGTCATTTTAGCAATAGTAACGACGGACAAAGGAAGGTCCACATAGCTCAGTTTGAGCCTTCGGCTTAGGTGAGCTTAAAGCATTCATAAATAGATTTGAACAAACAGTCTAGGACAACTTCTAATGTTGCCACGGTACTGTGACAGCATGTACTAAAAGACAACTGAAGGGAAGTCAGAGTAAAAGGTTTCACTTAACACAGGTGGTCTCTTAAAGTGCATTATATACCCGTTGACGGGCATTTGTTGATTTACAAATACATATATAGTTTATATTACTACCATATCATCCCTTATTTGTAAATAGTTTTATCTTTATATATTTACAATAATTTTTAATTACTACTTCATTTCTTCATCTTTCATCAGTTTTTGCACACAATATGACCTATTTATGAGTCGATGTGCCGTAAAACAGCATTCGTTCATTCATTCATTAAAACAGTATAGGGTAACTGACTCGGACAGTTATTGATGGTTGAATATCTTTCTCAACTGGAAACTGTCAATAACTGTTACTATGAAAGGGAGGCAATCCAATGATTTCTTTCATTCAAAACAACAAGAATTACCCCCAATCTATTGATTTCTCCAGTTACCTTTATAGTCCGACTCAAGGGCAATTACATGTTCGACTTCGGGGCATGTCTAAATATATCTGCCCTGAAGACGAACACTAAAGTCAGGAGCCAATATCCGAACATTTTACACAAGAAGACATCTAAAATATGTAATTTATGTAAGGAAATTTATATACATACATGAAGAAAAATAAGGACAATTTCTTTATTTGAGCTTATGGCAACATCAAAGCAATTTTATGACCCACTACTGAAGTTGCAAAAAATGTCCGACTCAAGGGCGAATTTTGGTGACATCGAATGATACATTAAACATAGAGGAATCAACCAGACGGTTTCAGCAAGTAGGAGCATGAAAATAAATAGACAGAGGTGCCGAGAACCAATAACCTGTCAGACTCAGGGGCGAGTTACCCTAACTGGGAACTAAAACTAAGTTTGTGGTCTCTTCAGCAGGTTTGACAGTATATGGGTAAACTCACCTGATCTTTCCTCACTCTTATAGCCACATTGGGATCCTCCTTGCTGTAGAAGCGGACATTGTCTATGGGGTTCTTGTCCTTCATGCCATAATCCAGGTACGCAAGCTGCAAATATTTTGGGATAGCTATGTAAATAAGTAATAAAAATAAAAATAAAATGTTGACTTAAATAGCATATTCTCCTCACCATAGTAACCATCAATGGTGCGCACTGAAGGACGTCAAAAAACGTTGTTTTTTTTACATTCCTTTAATTTCTTAGTCATTCTCATAATTGCTATTGCATTAAAACATACCCAGGACACGAGGAAGGCAATTTAATAAACATCTATGGGTGAATCATATTTTCCAAAGTTTGGTTCTTTAAACTCTATTTTGCATCTATGGGTTCAATGTCAAAAGTGCCTTCCTGGGGTCCCAGGTATGTTTTAATGGAATAGCGCTAAACAATAAATAGAGGTAAATCATCATAAAAGTTATACCTGAGCTAATTTTGTGTGACTGAATGTTATCCCACCTGAGCTAATTTTGTGTGACTGAATGTTATCCCACCTGAGCTCATTTTGTGTGACTGAATGTTATCCCACCTGAGCTCATTTTGTGTAAAACTGAATGTTATCCCACCTGAGCTCATTTTGTGTGACTGAATGTTATCCCACCTGAGCTAATTTTGTATAAGACGGAATGTTATCCCACCTGAGCTCATTTTGTGTAAGACTGAATGTTATCCCACCTGAGCTCATTTTGTGTAAGACTGAATGTTATCCCACCTGAGCTCATTTTGTGTAAGACTGAATGTTATCCCACCTGAGCTCATTTTGTGTGACTGAATGTTATCCCACCTGAGCTCATTTTGTGTAAGACTGAATGTTATCCCACCTGAGCTCATTTTGTGTGACTGAATGTTATCCCACCTGAGCTAATTTTGTGTAAGGCGGAATGTTATCCCACCTGAGCTCATTTTGTGTAACACTGAATGTTATCCCACCTGAGCTCATTTTGTGTAACACTGAATGTTATCCCACCTGAGCTCATTTTGTGTAAGACTGAATGTTATCCCACCTGAGCTCATTTTGTGTGACTGAATGTTATCCCACCTGAGCTCATTTTGTGTAAGACTAAATGTTACCCCATGCTGTTTTTACAGTTGTTTGAGTTATATAATAGATAAACACGTTGTAAAATGTCAAGATAAAAAATCGACTTCAGATGTCAGAAAGTGGGGAGCAACAAATCAGTGAAATGTTGTGTGAATCCCAGAATAACACTAACACAGACAAATGAATGCTTGAAATGAGTGCTGAATGTCCAGTGATGTCTAAGGGCACTTGTATATAATAGGCATATACGTCTCTGCAAATGACGATAAAAGACAAGGAAGATCAAAAGTACTCAATGAAAATATGAACGTCAGTGTGCAACTGACTGTCGAATGTCAGTGAAATAGCTGGCAGGTGCGTCACAGCAAGTGGGACAATGCACAAAATACTGACAGAAACTTTGGAAATAAAATTAGTTTTACAAAAAGAATACACATTACAAAGTATACGTAAATATGGCGTTTAAAACAAAGAGTTGTCTTATGTTTTCCTGTAAATCAATACATCTTCGAACTTTTCCAACAACCCTCAAACACTAACAATGGACAATGATTTTCAATTAACACAATCATTTTTAAACTACATACATGCACAATGATGTCCTCTTTCTTCAAGGGAGAGCACTCCAGTTCATCAGAATCCATCTTCTCAAAAATCTCTTCTTTGACATGTAATATTTGGTCCTGAAAAGAGAAATATTAAATAGTTCAAGCTACGAAAATCCGTTTCTCTTGAGCAGGCAAAACAAGAATACTGGTAGAATCGATGGATGCTCCCCGAATTGAATTGAATGTTGTTTAACGGCTCATCAACACAGTATAGGTTATTTAGAGCCGCCCCAGAGTGGGGAAGGATACATAGGAATCCGGGAACCGTGCCCTACTCTTATTATCAAATAGATTCCTATGGTTCTTTAGAGGACACGGACGAAACACAGTGGCACCAAAGAGGATTGAACCCGGGGCCTCCGGTTACAAATCTGCCACGCTACCGAATGCGCTACGCCAGCCCTCGCTCCCCAAATTGGATGCTTTGTTTGAATGAAGCATTGAAGCATAAAGTAAAAACAACAAATTCCATAATATTAAACTGATGTAGGTCTTCTTATAAAAAGGTCAAAAGCAATAATATACAGCTGTGAACCAATTAAAAACAAGATATCCGGACAGACGGAAAGACAGAAGGACCTCTCGTTGCCCTCTATCAGTGTTAAGTTTCAATGGAGTCCCATTAGTAGTTTCTGAGTTATGCTCCGGACAAGAATTATTAGTACATGAAATGTCACCAATAAGTGACAAATGTCCCGGTAATTTGACCTTCAAGTGTGACCTTGACCTTTGAGGTACGGACCAAATTCTTGCACATGGCACACCTTCTCTGTGTGGTTAACATTTGTTTGCAGTAAAATCCCCTCAGTTCTTTTAAAGTTATGGCTGAGACATGATTGTTTCAGACGGAAGGACAAACGGACGAACAGACTAACGGACGAACTGACGGACGGTGTGATTACTATACTGAAGGGATAAAGAAACGCAGGGTAAGCTTTGAAGATGATTCTAGGTAAGATGTCGAGTATAATGTTCAATATTTTAAAGTAAGAATGAAGATTAATGCATGCAGAACAAACTTCAAAAACAATGATTTGTGTCTGGTAAGTGATTTAGGAGTAATTGAAGGGAATTGAAGGGGATCCCCTGTAATGTGAAATCGAAATGGACTGATGCTGGGAACTGGCTCGTCAATACCGGGTATTGACGAGCCAGTTCCCAGCATCAGTCCATTTCGATTTCACATAACAGGGGGTCCCCTTCAATTACTCCTAAATCACTTACCAGAAACAAATCATTGTTTTTGAAGTTTGTTCTGCATGCATTAATCTCCGGTATTGACGAGCCAGTTCCCAGCATCAGTCCATTTCGATTTCACATTACAGGGGATCCCCTTCAATTCCCTTCAATTACTCCTAAATCACTTACCAGACACAAATCATTGTTTTTGAAGTTTGTTCTGCATGCATTAATCTTCATTCTTACTTACGAACGGGGGACATACACGGTATTGACGAGCCAGTTCCCAGCATCAGTCCATTTCGATTTCACATTACAGGGGGTCCCCTTCAATTCCCTTCAATTACTCCTAAATCACTTACCAGACACAAATCATTGTTTTTGAAGTTTGTTCTGCATGCATTAGTCTTCATTCTTACTTAAAAATATTGAACATTATACTCAACATCTTACCTAGAATCATCTTCAAAGTTTACCCTGCGTTTCTTTATCCCTTCAGTATATATGTCTCCCTTCAAAGGCATAATAAAATTACAAAGGGCAATAACTCAGATTGAAATGAAGATAGAATTATGGTTCTTGTGCTCTGCACTTCCTATTATTATCCTCCATCATTAGGTGAGGTTTCATTGCAGTCCAATGAAGAGTTTTTGAGTTGTGCACTGGACAAGTTTATAAGTTTAAAATTACAAAGGGCAATAACTATAAGTTGAATGAAGATAGAGTTATGGTTCTTGCGCTGTGCATTTCCTCTCATTGCCCTCTATCATTACCTGGTTTCATTGCAGTCCCATAAGTAGTTTTTGCGTTTTTGAGTCATGCTCCGGACAAGAATTATAAGAATTATAAGTATAAAATTACAAAGGGCAACTATAAGTCGAATGAAGACAGAGTTACGGTTCTTGTGCTCTGCACTTTCTCTTTTTGTCCTCTATCATTGTCTTAGTTGCACTGCAGTCCCATCTGGTTTTGAGTAATGGTCCAGACAAGATATACGGACGAAGCTGCAAATATATGCTCTCCCTTCAGGACCTCATTTATACAACTTTTTACAAAACATCCTAGCACAGTGGTCAACAGACACGCGGGCAATTTTTTTTTTATCCAAACTTTTCTGTAGCACCTACTAGTTCCAAGCGTCTCAAGCGTCTGACTCTCCCCGATTGGTACCCGTACGACTGCAACACTCACAAGCTAGCGAGCAGAGCGGCAGATAGTCGGCCGCGCACCAGTCAACCCACAAGGGCATTCCCCTGAGGTAGTTGCATGTAAAAACCGGAACGAACTTGGTTGCGGAACTTTTTTCTCGAAATTTCGGTAGCGCATTTCCAATTTTTATTTGATTACTTTCGAGATAAAATCGGCAATGCAGCACCAAAAAAAGACATGCGGGCGGGACTGAGAACCAGGTAATTAATTTTTTATGGCCTAATACAATTTCTCGCTTCAGTGGGGAACTCAGACTAGATAAACTCTCGAGTCTCTTGTACGGTTTTCTGTCTATCTGGTGACAAATTCCATTTAATAGAGCAGGGTTCGACACTAACGCTAGTCCGCTAGTCCTGTGCCCACCTGTTTTTCAGGAGGACTACCTAAAGTGAAAGTTGGCTAGTCCGTCGGACTAGTAATTTTTCGAGCCCCATTATAGATATTACGGCCGTAAAATACACATTCCTAATATAGGGCTGGGGTCACTCGATTAGGCGAAGTCGCTTAAAACGTCGCTATGATTTGGCTGACTTCGCTTTTCTATCCATGTGGGGCGAAATTTGAGTCGCCGTCATTTTCGGGTGATTTTCGGCAATTTCAAATGTGATTAACCTCATAATTAACAAAACCCTCTAAATTACAGGATCAGCTCGTGTTTCACAAGTACCTTATTTAACCCCATTACCATTAAATAACAACCCGACTCTTATCTAATCAGGGCAATAGCCTAGTTATCGATCATTATCGGTGTGCCTGAGGCGAGATGTGAATATAACCGACATGTTTGCTCGTTAGACGATCACGTGATTAGATCATGTGGGGATCTCATGTGCGCATTCTATTTAAGTAAACCAATCAAAGACGTCGTATTTTTCCGTTTGGTGAATAATTAAAAATCGTACTACAAACTACTACGCAAGGGCGGGGTTATGATTAGACGAGATACTTTGAAAATGATTTCTCCAGCGATAAATAAATTTAAAAGGCGGTTATAATTGTATGATTGACATCGGCACAGTGAGTTGTAAAGAATCTTTGCGGCGGTCGTCAATAAGCAAAAGCGCAAACTTCTATTGTGTGTTTTATCGATGGCTAATTAGGAAATAAATAAATATGTTTGGTATAAAGCGAGTTTGTTTGTGATTGCTCTATAGACGAGAGAAATCAACGGAAATGTATTGAATCCTACGATTAGTCATAGCCATCAATAACTTATCTATGTCTATGGATTAGCAGGGGGTAAGTATATAGGGAGGAGAAACGGATCGTTTTGCCGTTTTATGTTGTCGCGCGTGTTTCACTACTTCCGGTTGTTTCTCGCGTGTGTGAAAAACAGCAAATTCTTATAAATTATTACACTTACAAACTCAATAAAGGTGCGAAATGTAAACATAAGTATTATTTATTCACATCCTCTGATACAGAGCATGTATTTGTTTGCATGTATAAAAGCACATTACCAGACGGTTCCGTTAAAATTAAAAATTGTATGGAGCTATTGCAAGCGAGATACAAAGTATGGGTTATATTAGGCATTAATAATAACAAAAAGTGAATAGTAGACATATTTATCTTTGTCAAGAAGGTAATTTCGTGATGTTGATTATAACAGAAAGCCGTAAAAAAGAGGCTGTAAAAACTGCCTAATATGCGAGGTTGGCTGAAATTTGAACTTTTCAAATTTAACGCGCTTATGATCTATTTACCTGTATCGATAAAATAGTAAATGGCGGCATTCAAGCGCGACAGCATAAATCTATAAACTAGAGCGTTTATGAACCCGTGTCTCCTCCCTGTATACTTACTCCCTGGGATAAGGTAATGATTTTGTGTTTTGTTACTCAATGCGGGTATGACTGAAAAATAAGTTTGGGGTAATTGTCGATGAAACGAAGACCAGAATAATATTGCATTCGATCAACATTTGTCAAGTTGGTTAGGGTTGAAAATGCATCTAAATCTGATGAAAGTCTGCCTAGGGAGAAACCGAAAAAGAATTAATAAGTTTTACGATTTCAGTTGGTATCTTTAAGACAAAAAGGGTTTTTGGCACTGTTCACTTTGAAGTTTGTCTCCTGTTATACACCTGTTTTTTTTGTTGCTAAATACACCGTTTTTTGGAAGGACCATCTAGTTCTCAGGAGGACTACTAGATTTTAGAAGTCACTAGTCCTGCGGACTACCCGTTTAAAAAAGTTAGTGTCGAACCCTGTAGAGGAGGTGGAAAGAGTATGTTAAGGTTCATGAATTGATGGAGCAGTGTCTGGCAGGATAGCTCTTCTAGGAGAGCATTGGCACGTTAGTCTGAAGGTCCAGTGTTCGATATTTGTTAATGCTTTACAGTATTTACCTTTAATATAACCTGGTTATGTTTCAGCTGTGTCTGCCCTACACACTTGTACAGTTTCCTCTTCAGGATATTCATGATTATCTCACGAGCTTCAGCAAGCTTGGGCTCCGTCGAGTGCAGGATTTGGAAGAAGATGTAGTCCGTCAACTGATTGTATGCCTTCATGTCATGTATGGCTTCCGACATACGTACCATCTTCCTGTAATATGGAAAAAAAGTCGTTTTAGTTTCAGAGAGCATGAAAAGAAGCTACTCATGAAAAGTTTCAATCAAAACCCAGTTTGCCATTTCCCCTTAAAACACAGTTGTTAAAATATTTTAGACATGTATGCAAACACCTCATTTTGTCCATCTTTCCAAATTTTGAAACTTGATCGCCTGGGTGGTAAAATATATTACCCTCCGCGTTGATGAATTGACAGAGGCTGTGAATGTTTCACTTTCAATATACCACATATTCATATAATTTCAATTTTCATGATACATACCCTGGTAAAATCATTTCAAATTTGATACATATTTTATACATAAATAACAAGAGGTCAATGACCTTGAAGCTCTACTGATAGGTTTTTGACAACTAGATCAACATTCCTGCGAAGTTTAATGAAAATCCGTCAAGTAGTTTCATAGGAGTAGGCACTACAAGCTTTTACTATGTAACTCTATGTAAAGAAAGATGGCCGCTGGCAGCCATGTTTAACATTGAATCAAAATAAACATCATTTTAGAAAAGGTCCCATATCAATATCACTTATAGTTTTCAAAAAGTAGTCGCAACAAACTTGTTTTTTAAAAACCTATTTTTAGCCGTGGTGGCCATCTTGAATTTCTGGCCGACCTGAACTTTTGCCAAGATCAATTAGACATCAGGAGCAGCATTCTTGTGAAGTTTCATGAAAATCCTTCAAGTAGTTTCAGAGGAGTAGTCGCTACAAGTTTTTCCTATATAACTCTATGTAAACAAAGATGACTTCTGGCGGCCATGTTTGACATCCAATCAAAATGAACTTTGGTTAGGACCAACTACATGTCGTGCCAGTCATTTTGGTAAGTTTCAAATCAATATCACTTATGGTTTTTGAGAAGTAGTCGCCACAAAAGCGCATTTTAAAATCTACTTTTAGCCGTCGCGGCCATCTTGAATTTCTAGTCGTCCTGAAATTTTGCTAGATTCAACTAGACATCAAGAGCAACATTCCTGTGAAGTTTCATGAAAATCCGTCAAGTAGTTTCAGAGGAGTAGTCGCCACAAAAAAAGTTTACGGACGGACAACGGACGCCGCGCCACGGCATAAGCTCTGCCAATCTTTGATCAGTAGAGCTAAAAATATGAACTGAAGGTGATGAATACCACCGCTTTGAAAACTTTAGGACATCATCAGTTGTTATGTGTATATTAGCATCACGTGTGAACTGTATGTCAAGTGTAGTTAACAATCCATGAAAACGTTTGAATGAAAGCCACATGAAGTTCAATATACAATGTAGAAATTCTAAGTCAAACAAAGGGCCATAATTCTGCAATAAATAAGGCAATCAACAATGTGCGATGTAGAGGGCCATAAGGTCATCAGTTGTTATGTGTATATGAAATTCAAGAACAATCCATTCGAAACTAAGAACTGCAAGTAATAGAGTGAGTTCATTATACAATATTAGAGGTGAAAATTCTAATTCAAACGAAGGGCCATAATTCTGTAATAAATTAGACGATCAAGAATGTGTCATGTAGACGGACATTATGTCATCAGTTATTATGTGTATTATTTGGGAACAATCCATTCGAAACGGGATGGAATACTGCTACATGGGATTTTGCATGTAGCAGTATTCTAATTTGCAGTTATATCGAAGGTTTGCTTTATAAATGTCATATTTGGGTTTTCATCTTTTTTTTTTTCGAGTTATGCTCCAGAAACAAATAATTTCCACGGAAACACCAAGAAAGTCCTATATATCAAACGGCAGCATAAGAACACTGGCTTGATATATGAAGATACTTTGAACAGTTTTGGAGTTCTGTGACTGACTGACAGACTTCATTTGTATAACGTTCAACAACACTCACCCATCTTTTCCTGGAAACTTAATGTAGTCGTTTGCCTTCGCCATAGCTTCTGTTATCCTGTAAAATAATTCAAGACCCTTTTAAAAGGATATGAAAACTCTCTATTCTTTATTAATAATAAACAAGTTGGATTATTTATAATAGTTGTGCTATGTAAAGCTTCACTCTTCTACAAAGATTTACTTATTTTATTTTTATTTATTAATTTGACTTTCAGTTAAGAACGGCAGTTGATATTTTTGTCTGTCCATGTGCTAGCCTGAACTCTAATCAAAATATCTGAATTCATACTAAAGATATACGATTGTTCTGTCTTGCAGTTGGAAATGCACTTCTTTCTCACCAATGCAATCCAAGACCGACTCCACTCCCACATTCAAGCTGTCATACATGCCCCTCATATAAACACCCTCATACATGCAATCCAGAGTGATTGGTATATTAAAGCTATTTTGGCAGTTTCATATTAATGTAAAACAAGAAACATGGAAATTCCACGAAAACCAAGTTTTCCACTCCACAGCTTCCTTTCCATATATAAGCTACAAACACACCAACTTGCTTTTTATCCGACTAAGTTACCGCCTGTAACCATTTATCTATGTTTAGTAACAGCGATCTCGACCTCAGTGACCTCAAATGCAATCCCAAACCTCCTTTCCATATAAGCTACCTATACACCAAGTTTTGTTCCAATATCTCATTTCCAACAACCATTTTTCTATTTCTAGTAAAGCAACCTTGACAACAGTGACCTCAAATGCAGTCCCAAGCTTCCTTTCCATAGAAGCTACCTGCACACTAAATTTCGTTCCAATTTCTCATTCCTAACTGAAGTTATAGCCCAGAAACCGGAGTTTGTTGCTGCCCACCCGCTTGTCACCGTCAAACGACAATCGCCAATCTAATAACCAGTTTTCCGTTGGAAAACCTGCCTAATAAAACAAAGACTAAATGCATAGCCATTCTAGATTCAGTGTAACCAAGCTTTAATAACGCATCAAACATGCTATTCGAGGCTATATAGGCTATGGAGAAGTTGTTAAAGTGATAACCTACATGGTATCTATAATATTGGTGACCGGGTGCTGGTATGCTCGTCTGTGTAGCGTGTTCCGTGTGTGGAACATATCATACAGGTTACCTACCTCCTGTGGATAAACATGTAAACTGGTCAGAATATAAACATATAACCTATACCTCCTGTGGATAAACACGTAAACTGGTCCCAATATAAACATATAACCTATACCTCCTGTGGATAAAAATGTAAACTGGTCAGAATATAAACATATAACCTATACCTCCTGTGGATAAACATATAAACTGGTCCCAACCTAAACATATAACCTATACCTCCTGTGGATAAACATGTAAACTGGTCAGAATATAAACATATAACCTATACCTCCTGTGGATAAACATGTAAACTGGTCAGAATATAAACATATAACCTATACCTCCTGTGGATAAACATGTAAACTGGTCAGAATATAAACATATAACCTATACCTCCTGTGGATAAACATGTAAACTGGTCAGAATATAAACATATAACCTATACCTCCTGTGGATAAACATGTTAACTGGTCAGAATATAAACATATAACCTATACCTCCTGTGGATAAACATGTAAACTGGTCAGAATATAAACATAACCTATACCTCCTGTGGATAAACATTCAAACTGGTCCAATATAAACATATAACCTATACCTCCTGTGGATAAACATTCAAACTGGTCCCAATATAAACCTATAACCTATACCTCCTGTGGATAAACATTCAAACTGGTCCCAATATGAACCTATAACCTATACCTCCTGTGGATAAACATTCAAACTGGTCCCAATATAAACATATAACCTATACCTCCTGTGGATAAACATTCAAACTGGTCCCAATATAAACATATAATCTATATACCTCCTGTGGATAAACATGGAAACTGGTCCCAATATAAACATATCTCTATAAAGCATGAACACCATAGGTATGAATATGTATGTATTTATGTAAGTAGTGAGCAGTGAGCTCTATGCTCAACTTTATAGTGCTACCACACTGAAATACCACACCGTAGACACATGGCATGACACCCCACCCAGTCGATTTATACTGACGCAGGGCTGACCGACTTTAACACTACCCTTTATATACGGAGTGTCAAGCAAGAGAGCTACATTGCCATTTTTATAGTCTTTGGTATACCCCGGCGTGGGACTGAACCCACCCAACCTCCCATATGTAAGGCAGATTCTCTACCATTACTCCGCCTATCAACTCCATAAAACATTCTAAAATAGTCTACTATAAAGGAAGACATTTATTTCACACTATAATGAAATTAATAATTACCTTATCCCTAGAACAGATCTGCAGTTGACCTTCGACCTCCAGTACCCGTGCAAACTGTATACAGCGGTTGTGGTCGAAATTATTCTTGATTCCCAACATGTGACAGTCCCGGGCAAAATAATCCCACTTGTCAACGTCGATACCATTCCTTTTGTTGGCAACAATCTGAAAATGCAGAAGGTAATGCTCTCGGAAAATGCAAACTTGAAGATCAATTTACCTAAATATATATCAAACTGGAAGCTGCTGAGATGTCAAGGTCAAATAAGGTTTACTACAGATGTTTTCCGAGAGTCACTTGTTCTAAATGGCTATGCCAGAGTAAGTCTTATATGAAAAAGCAGATGTGCCAGTTATATATGCCAGATTGTGTTGATACGACACATCTACATTGTCACACAAAATCATGAAAATGCAAAGCTTAGCATGTGAATTTATTGCCTGCCATGTTAAATATGTCATTTGAGACTCAGTTTGGGATATACAGTCTGAAAATACTGCTTTTTAGCATAACCTCAATAAAAAAAAAATATATATATAAAAAATAAAATAATAATAATAAGGGTGCCCCATTTGCATTTTGCATATAGCATCGGGGCACTACAATTTATAGGAGAAATAAGGTATTGTGAATTCAATCATTTAGTTCAAACTACATACCTCATACAGAAATCTTTTCTTGACTGGTCTACCCACAAATGGCCAATCCTGGATAACATCCTGGATAATTTAATCAACACGGAAATCTCCATTACAGCACTCTATCAAACCATTATTGTCAATTGGAAGTATGATATTCTTTATAATATGGTCAGAATTTATCAATTTTACACAATTATACTTTCTAAAAATACTTTGATAATCTGAATTGGTAATCTGTTTCTGCTTATACACAGCAATGGATAAAAGATCGTCCTGTAAATGAGAGATGTTAATAACTTTCTTCTTACCATCTGGATAAAATCTTGCAATGAAACTGGTTGATGTTAAACAAGAGCTCTGTCTAACAGGGCATTCTATGCCCATTCCGTCTAACAGGGCATTATATGCCCGCTCCGTCTAACAGGGCATTATATGCCCGCTCCGTCTAACAGGGCATTATATGCCCATTTCCTAATGTTTTTATGTGACATGCATTTCCCAGGTGTCAGTTTAATGACTTAATGACCTCAAAAATAAAAATGTATGCCCCTCGAATAAAGATACATAATTATGTAAAATACAATCGGATTAAAAACGTAGGAGGAGTTGAGAGGACAAGTTTTACGTTTGATGTTAGATCTGAAAACGTCAAAGTCCCGTAACTCTGCTGAAAATCATTCAACTGGAACTTCCTGAGAATATGCGCTACTAGACATCATATGATACTTCCCATAAAGTTTCATGAAAAACATAAGAGCAGTTGAGCAGACACACTTTAGATTTTAAAATAGAAATGTGTCCATAGGACATGGATGCCCCCACTTAGTTCACTATGCCACATAGCACTGATAAACATGTTCACCTTAGGTGCGCATCTTCACATGCTGGTCAACATTCCTGTAAAGTTTGGCGACCATGGGTTAAATAGTTATGGAGGATCACGTGACACAAGTTTTTCAGCCCCTATTTTGACTAAGTCAAGGGCCATTAACTCTGTGGTTCTGGGCCCAAAATAAAAATGAAAACCCAGGTGCGCATCTTCACTTGCTGATCAACATTTCTGTAAAGTTTAGCGACTGTGGGTTAAACAGTAATGGAGGAGGGCGCGACACGTTTTTCAGCCCCTATTTTGACTAGGTCAAGGGCCATAACTCTGTGGTTCTTGGTCCAAAATAAAAACGAAAACCCAGGAGCACATCTTCACTTGCTTATCAACATTCTTGTAAAGTTTGGCGACTGTGGGTTAAATAGTAATGGAGGAGAGCGTGACACAAGTTTTATCAGCCCCTATTTTGACTAAGTCAAGGGCTAAAACTCTGTGGTTCTTATCCCAAAATAAAAACGAAAACCCAGGTGTGCATCTTCACTTGCTGGTCAACATTCCTGTAAAATTTCGCGACCATGGGTTAAACAGTTACGGAGGATAGCGCGACACAAGTTTTCGGGATGTATGGACGGACAAGTGCAAATCTATGAGCGTAACCCCACAAGGGGGCATAAAAACTTCAAAGTGTTATATTCAAAGTATATCAGTCATTTAATGCTCACATAATTGAATTGAATTGGATTTTATAGTCGCACCAACAGCTATATGGCAACTTTCCAGCTTCCACTGGTGGAGGAAGACCCCAGGTACCTACAGCGGTGAGGGGCAAGTGGTTTCAAGTCAGGACTCTTACCACTCGGCCACGGACGCCCCCTAATGCTCACATAAAATATGTCAATATAGATAACCCTATCACAAGGGAGCACAAACATGTGTAGCAATTGTTTACAAAGATTTGTGTTGTATCTACCGGGTTACTTAACTTACTTTTGTAAGAAATTCTTTTTTCGGTCCCGTCACCTGTTCCTCAATAAAGAGAAGATCTTGCTTTGTGAGACCATACTCTTCAAACACTAGGTCCAGCTCGTTTTCTTCTCGCATGTAGTGGAACATCTGCCCGGACGCATCTTCATGCTGCAAGATATTTATAATATGTATACTTGCATTTTCGCCATGTCATGATCAAGGTAGAATTATTGTCCAGGGATCAGCAATTACCGCAAGTAGTAAACCAGGATCCGAGTTATATTCCCCACCTCAACAGATGAGACTAAACGGAGGTCCCCGTCTCAATATGGCCTCTGTGTTACCCAAGACATAAAACGGCTAACAATATCAGATTTGTTAAAGATTTCAACGACGACAACAACCCAGGATTACGATTTGGACATGCTTGGTAGAGGACCATAAACCTACATGCACCTCTAGCTCTTTAATATCCAGAGAAGATTTTTTAAAGATGTTCCTATACAATCTATGTAAAAGTGTGACTCTGAGGCAGGGCTTAATTTAAACACAGGGTCACAATTTAAACGAACTTGATACAGGACTATAAGCTATGCTGCATGCAAAACATTAAGATTCAATTCAATTTTTTTGTTTCAATCAAGGGAAATAACTACACTGGATATCAACATAAATTAAGTATGGGTTGTTTCCCTTAGATTAAAGTAGTGTTGCTCTCAAGGAGGCAATGACAACTTGTGCTTGGTTTTTGAATGGATTCAAGCTTTTATCAATATCAACAATCTGGCTAAGTCTGATAAAGATTGGATGGAAAATGAAGGTACCAGAGTGCTAACGAGAAAAAGGTTAACAGACAACAGCAGACGGACAGCAGACGGACAACATACGGACAACAGACGGACCAGGGACAGCAGACGGACAACATACGAATGAATCGCCATCATAAAGGCTCTAGTTGATTTCTGCTGGTAGAGCTTAAAACAGCCGACATATACCAAGTTAAAGTGAAATCCGTCAGACTTCGCAAACTTGGACGTTGTGGGGTTCCTTGCATTCTATTGTTAAGGGCTTCAACAACAGACATGTAAGAAATTACACAATGTAATTCTCTACAAAGCTAGTCCAGTGTAAACTAATCCGGTACAGTAAAATGAAATGGGGTTTTATGTCCCGGTAACCTCAGAGGGAGATGAGATGAAGGATGAAGTTTCTCATCAGACATGTCTTCGCCAAGGAACGATTCCACACGGGGCAGAGGTCTGTAGTTCTGAAGTCAATGCCTTATCCACTGAGCTACCAAGATTGCTTAAATCCGGAAAAAGTTTCACCTTAGCCATGTGTGCAGGAAAAATCCTAAGCTCCTTCCCCAGCCCCAACAAGCATGAGCACTAAACAAGTTCACACAAATAAAAAGTCCTTTCTTGGAATGTCCTACAGTACTGCTGTGTTTTAATACATATTGGGCCACATAAAACAAGAGAAATAGTATTTATGTCACGACCTTAAAATATCAAATTCGTCAGAAATCAAAGCCCTCTCTATTCTTTCGCCTTCTCTGTGGTGTTGATGGGTGGTAATCCAATAATTAAACTGACTGCATGGAAGATGTTTTTGAGAGATTTCAACATCAATATATGATAATTTATCTCACCTTCCATTTTTCATTTGGACACATATATGGAATAAATTTCCCATCAAACAAGTGTGAAAATGGACCGTGACCTGGAATAGAAAAAAAGCATTCTTCAGCGATATTATACTAAATAGTACTCTGCTTTCGTGTGTCTATATTTAACCTCAAAATAAATTAAGTGGTCAAACCTATATATCAGCATCAAGATTGGTCTCTTAATGCAGGTGGTCTCTAAAGAGACTAAGAGGTTCATTTAAATTTAAAATAAGACAATTTGGAATTTACACGCGGATCTCTTAACAAAAGTGGTCTTTTGAGTAGGTTTGACTGTAAATTGCAATCTTCTGCAATGCTTAAGAGTCTAACATCTAGGACAGTCCAACGTGACAAACAAATTTCCTAGGTTTTTGTGACCAGTGAACTTGTTCACCCTTTTGGGAATGATATCTGTACCCATTCAATTGGGAAAAGTCACGATGTTTTGCCTTAAATTGGGAATTTTTCACTATCAAACAAAAGCAATATTGTAGGTTTAAATACTTTGCAAACACATTACCAAGTAAATCTATATTCCCTTGTAGTATTTCATTACCCTCCCTTAGAAGTATATGTTCCTACGCTCCCTCCCCCTCCTTTTTTTCTGTTTAAAGTTCCCTTCTAAAATATTTACAAAAAAACAAAATGTATTTTTTTTGTTGTTTTTGGAATGGGAATTTTCAAAAAACTTACTTTTTGCTATTGGGAATGGTACCGTTTTTCGGCACCATTTAAATAGGAAAAAAAGACACTGGTGACAGGAGATAAAATTGTTTCCCAACATACATACCAGGAGTGATATAAAGTTTGGTTTCAGCCAATTCATGACAACACTGGGTGTTCCTTACAAAAGTGTGTGTTGCCTTTACTTCTCATTCACAATGTCGACAAGGGGTGAAACCTTTATGACTTCCTAGTGAAGTTCCGTCAACAATAATAACTACAATAACAAAAACTAGGTGGGTGCTATCTGGAGCATGTCTCTCTGCAGCATGCGAGGCGCGTTCCAGGGCCTTGTTAATACACAATGTAGGACTAAAACAATGACTTCTGAACCCTGAGTTTGACCTTGTCTGTGACCCTGACCTTGACCTTTATATGTTGGTGTGGTCATGTGACTATTGTAATGATGTGTAGATCGCAAAAGTTTAAGAAATTATATAAGAAATGAAAAAGTTGATAAACCAATAATGTATTTGTGTGACCAAAAATTACCTTTGAACCCAGAATTTAGACCTTGACTATGACCTTATAATTTTATTTTTATTATATTGGCAAGATCTCATGACTTTTGTCATGCAGTGGTTATATCAAAAGTTTGATGAAAAAATGACCAAGTTACACCATTTGATGAAGAAATGACAAAGTTATACCCAATGTTAAGTTTTTATGATGGCAGATGGAAGGCAACAAAGTGATCCCTAAAAAAAAAATCGGACAGAATTCTTGCCTGCAATTCTGATAAAAGGTTTGTTCAGAGGTAAGTGCACGCACTATTTTGCCCTTAACATGCAGACAAAAGATAAACCTAACCACTACACACACAGAAGACTTGATGAATTATTTAGCTTAGGCCCCCAATTACTGCACTTACCCAAGTCATGACAAAGACCAGCTATTTCTACGCATAACACATCACGATCAGTTATCTGTAGGCGAGGTTGACGTCTCTGTATGGCTCGGACCAGCCGACCCGCCAGATGACACACCCTGAAACAGACATTATTGCATACGCATTTACAACCTCTGTTTACGTTCAATGTAACAGGAAACGTCAATATTTGCTCATATTGACGTGTAGTAAAGTCATATTGGGTGTGTAATGTATATTCATTCGTGATTGGTGCACTTTTCTGTTCATGTCAAAGAAATTATGTACGTGATGTAAACAATGTTGATTTCATTGTGAAAATGATTATTTCATATGAACGTTTTTGGTGAAAATTAAATGTTACAACCTATTTTATTGTTCTAATTTAAAAATGCGTATGCAATAAAAAAAATAATATTAGATTTATATTGGGATATATACACTCGTTCTTTAGCGCATAAATATTGCCTAGTCGCGCAATATTAATACGTTAAAGAACTCGTGCATATATCCCAATACAAATCTAATCACTTATACATATGATCCCATCACTCTGACCTTACTACATATAGAACTATTATATACCTAAAACCTTTCTTCACAAAAAATAGTTGTATGAAAACTTTACCCTCTTACTTTTTCAATACAACCGTATTGTTTTTTGGATACATTCATATAATTTGGTAATGTATTATTTTCATATATTCTGTGAAAATTTTTTCCAAGAGACACAACCCGATTGGTGCAACAGGCTCTTCACGCATTGCCCACTGGGTGAGAACACATTCTTTAATATGTACATCCCGTATTCATATTCGCAGACACAAGTTTCAATTCTGACTTTTCCACTATTCAGTTATAGGACTGTCCCGAGATTCCTCTGTTTATTGAGAATCTCTATAATTCATCCATGTAATTAACTGACCCCAGAGCAATAAAATACCCATTTTCGCACAGCAGGGCATCAATTATCTGACAGCAGATAGGCACATTTAAAAAATTAGAAATAAGTTGGTGTAACAAAATGCTATCAGCAAATAGAGATAGGCAATGATATATACTTCTAACATTTAATTCTGCATGGACAAAGTTTTAGCTCATTAGCTGGCATGTTAGGTGATTTATTGCCATTTTATTGACCTCATGCTGGGTATGCCGACACCAAGCTGATTATCATGTAACTTGAGCTGAGTAGTAACTACTACAGGTTTTCGGGAGTCCTATAACTGTATTGTGCCCTTAAATTCCTGAGACTATGAAACCTAAGAACTGCATCAAATGTTTTTGCCCAGTTAAAAGATTTATATTTCTTAAACTTATAAATTCATATGAATAAATAAGAACTTAGTAAGATACGAGGCACTCAGACCATGTTTCATCCGTTTTTCAACCAATGTTTTTTTTATAAAAGCTTCTTCATTGGTCAATGTAGAAGTAGGCCTCAGGGAATAGATGACAACAATGAGAATGGACGACGATGGCAAACAACCGACGAACAAAATGTAGTAACACTACTATCTCACTTGAGCCTTAGTCTCAGATGAGCTTATAACTCGAACACTGCCATGACAGTTTGCTTTAGAGTTTTAAAATGGTACGACAAACCATTAACATTTAACTCTCTTACCCAATGGAATGCTCAAATCTGTTATGTGTTGCACCGGGATACACATAATAACAAGTTCCTAACTGCTTCAGAAACCTCAGTCTCTGGAACTGGGGTGTGTCGATAATCCTCACACACAGGGGATGTAAGTCTATGTGACCATGGATTGGATCGTTGAATAACTGTAAGAGATAATATTGGTCATAACTGATCTACGTGATCATAGATTACAGATTTCAAAACCTATAAGAATATATATTGACAACAAAATGTTATTATCCCCAGCCAACACCTTATTGTTTGATGGCAGAACAAGTTGTAAACAAATAACTTCAAATACAATTTGATATCTTGATCAAGTTCACAATAACTTGATTGCAATAACTTGATTGCCTGGCAAAGACACTGCGTTTGGGTTCGAATCCCACTGCCAACTTGTGAGAAAGTGTTGATGCGTATGCATGTCGGGAGGTATACAGCACTGGTTCTACCCGAAAATAAGTGGTTGGTCTGCCTTCACCATGAAAACGACCATCATACATTGCCTAAAATGTGCTGAAAAATAAAATGACATTAAACCACAGACATAATTGTTTCCATGTAAATGCCAAAAATACAATAAAAGTTATGTTTAACAAAAGGCACCACAAGACCGTTCATTTGTCTGTTTGTATGATGATTTACGTCATTTTGCAGGGTAGAACCAGTACTTTACACCTCCCGCATACCGCTAGCTTGATATGTGTAGCAAGTTTCATGAAGATACCTCGAGAAGTTTTGAAGTTATGCTCCAGATATGAAGTATGACTGAAGGTCACACCTCCCAAAAAACAGTTTGGCAGAGGATAAAAATGGTGTTAAATACACATTAACTTGCTTCAGGACAAGCATATTTGGTTCATTACATTTCTAGGAGTAAAAGAACGGTTTCTCAGTGAAAGAATATTCGTAATCGCTAAATATTACTAACTACGAACTCAAAAATAACTAGCTGTGATGTTGAGTCATGACGTCAATAAAGAGTTGCTGGCATTGTCATCAACGCCGATAACGTTCAATAAAACAAATAAATATGGTTAAAATCATACATATTGATTTAAAATGTAACAAATAGACCATTTAACTGCAGAGTTTGATTATAGAGAAATCCTTCACTCCATGGTAGGCGTGTTGTTTTTTCTCTCACTCGCATATGCTCGTTCGTGAAAAGAACCACGTCTACCATCTCGTGAAGGATTTCCCTATAATCAGGGGAATTTCAAAATGCCATAGCCTCACTTCAAACAAGTTGTAACTCCAGCTTCCGAGTCTCCGTGGGAACAAAATTGTAATAGCTTCAAGTGAAGGCTGAATACCAATGTCATACTTGCATGGAGCTGTTCTCCACCTACCTTTCTATCGATGTCCGTACTCTTAATGACCGTCTGTGTCACATCTTCTATAAACTTCCGTATCTGCAACTGTTTACCTAGTTTACTGAAATACAGATATATAACTTATTACTCATGTTAGTATATCATTCTGTTTATATGTGTTTGTCATTCTGTTTGTCATTCTGTTTAAGGCATTCTGTTTTATGTTGTTCTGTTTATATAATTCTGCTTATGTCATTCTGTATTTGTCAATCTCTTTATATCATTCTTTAATGTTATTAGATGTTATAGTGCTGGGTATCGTATCCAAAAAACGTATCGCGATATATTGCGATACAAGATACCTATCATAATATATTTTCTTGTGCAATTGCATTGATAATTTCAATACACTTTGCCGATTTACTGGTGTATTTTGACGCAGAAGACACAACATGATGCAATGTTGTTTGTGCGTGCTTGTGAATGAGAAACTTGTTTCTCACGGCAGTTCCGATGTTGATAGTGTCTACTTTCTGTTACGAATTTGTATTTAACGCCAGGTGATGTCTTCACAAATGAGTTACCAAATGTGTTGTGCTGCAGGAGTACTTGACCGTAACAGTGAATATTTGACAAATTGCAACATAGCCTACTATTGCAGCGCCCTTTTTAAAACTTTTTAAGCCCAAAGTGATCCTAAACGCCCGATTCTGCTCTTTTGTTTTTAACATTTCTCAATCACTTGAGATCATGCTTGTCTGAGTGCATGCTACCCAGAACAACATATGTGCACATTACGATAATCAAACACCAGATGTTTTGAAAGTGCGTAAATGTTTAACTATGATGGTACCCACTTCCCAATACGTGCATTTATGATTGTATTACAAACCAGGAACCATACGAAGATAACAACAGATCAGTCGCAGATTACGATTTAATTTCTTAAAACGTGTGTAGAGAAAACCAGTAAAAACCGGTATGCTAAAAAATATCACGGTACTTATTATTTTGAGGTCCGTATCATAATACACTGATAAACCGATAATATCGTGCAGCACTGATGTTTATATCACTCTTTATATATTTCTGTTTATATCACTCTATTTATTCCATTCTGCTTGTCAGAAGCATTTTGTTTATATCATAGTATAGCTATCCCATTCCGCCATTGGTACATCTGCAGACATCTGAGATAATGAGTTTGTAATACCAGCATTACATGGTCCCGCCTTAATTCCATTAAGTGACGAGAAGCTTATAGTAGTATGATTTATAACGGATATTTCGACAATAAAACACGTTTCAAAATGTTTTTTATTGAAAAAATGTGATAACCTGTTTAAGATTACCCATTATATGTTTTAATTTTACAATATGCAAACATTTTAAGCCGAAATTAAGGTTTTATTTCATACCCCAGCCACCCCGTTTTTTCTTCTTGGAGAAGGGTTGGATGGGGTATGAAAGTTAATAGTCGGACCATGTAATGAGTATACTTACAGGATTCCTAATTTCTCGAGGTGATCTTCTGTCAGCATAGGAAGGGTACAGCCCACGATTTCATTGTCTGAAACACACCAATCCAGTCACAAAATTATACCAGCTTTTTAAATTTCCCCCTAGGTACCAATGATAAGTCAGATCATCTAGAGGATGTTTATGTCGTGATTATGTGTAGGACTGAATCATACTGGATTATCATGACAGTAACGTATATCACAGGAAAAGTATCTAGGCATGAAAGTCATGTTTTACATATGTGATACATATACATATGTATTCCACATATGTATTTCATATGAAAGTAACACGTGTAATACATATGAAAATATTTTTAATAAAATAATATTAAAACTTAAACAGGTTGTAAAACCATTTTCTACAGTATTCTACAAAAAAATATATATTTATATACTTTATGTATAACTATTTTATGCATAATTATTTCATATGAAATACGTATGTAATTATGTATACATTTCATATGTGGCACAGGTGTATTATAATTTATATTAACATGAAAAATATATGAGGTATATATGTGGCACATATGTAAAATAACATTATGCAAATGAAACTTCAAAGAAACGTGCAAATAATATGAAAGTAACACATATGTGGCACATGTCACAACATTTTTCCTGCGTAACATGAAAAAAAAACACGTATTGATGGCCCTTTATTTAGTGTGAAATATATATTAACTCAAACAACGCGAGTATGGCTCTTTAACAGAACACGATCAAACATGTACATGCCAGCATGATTAAATAGTCAATTATAGTTGTACATTTTAAAATCATTATAACCATAAAATTATCAGTGTTGGCATTTCAATCTGGTAAATAGGCAAACAAACCTAGATTGCTGTAACCAACATGTCCAGCAGTTTAGGTCAAGGGTGGTAATTGGTGGACATACTTTTGACAGGAATGTCAATATCTAGGTATGAAGTCTGACCACCGCAGAATAAATGGTGTCTTAAAAGATTGGGTGAAACGCAAATGTTCACATTTTTAGACAAACTTACACAAACCATGGTACATGTCAAGTTTTTGCTGAAAATAAATCCATCACCAACACATACCATTTTTATACTGTCGTCTGCTAATCCGATTAAAAAGATTACGAATAAGAATATACACATGTGTAATACTCAAGTTTGTAGTCATTCATATCACAGGAATACAAATTATATGTTAATAAAATGAATAAAATTATATATGTTAATAAAATTGCAACTAGGTACAGAAAAATGGTGAATAATCGATTCCTATCCATATGTCCTCGATAGCTGTGGTTAGAACGCTGGTAAGGTTGACCAGAGACCCTGGTTCGAGTCGATTATTCACCATTTACCTGTACAAAATGACGAGTGAAAATCTCATATTTAGTAGCATAGAAAATGGATATTTTAACATATTTAACATATAACTTCAAATTTCTATGATCAAATCTCAAGAGAACAATAGAATGAATGTAACATCAGTTCTACATGTATACCATACCCATAAATATGGCAGCAACATCGTCAAATCCTGCTTGTCGTAGTTGTAAAGCCACCATGCTGCTATCCAGGATTCCCAGCTCATGTCGTGTGAATTTGAATTGTTCTGATTGGTGCCATTTGTGCTCGGAAGCGTTTTGGTGGCGGGGCAACATCACAATTGTCATAGGACTCTTGTGAACATGGAATTATATCTTCTGGCACCCAGGAAGCCATTTTTCTTTGTTGACAGTTTTCAAAGGATGCTTTGTGTTATCTAAAACAAAAATAAAACAAAAATTAAAATATTTCATATTTTTTTAATTTATGTTGTCCAACTTCAGTGATTGACTGAATGACTGAATGATGTTTAGGCAAAAAAAAAAAATAGTTGTGTTGTCCTATTGCATGCTCTTAACAAATAGGGTAATTTTCTTTTTTTTTGGAGCAAGATATTGTGAGATTCTACATATATATCTCATAAATCACATACAAGTTGATGATACAACTGAAAGTTTCTCTGTGTTGTCAGTTTACCTCGATATATTGCGATAAATCATTGTCCGTTTTTTGTTGTTTTTTGTGTTTTTTTTAAAAAAATGTTTTTCATATAACTTTTAGGGTCGGCCACCGGAAACAGTTTTTTTTTTTTTGCCTTAACATCATTTTACAGCACATTTAGGCTATGTATGATTCTTACAAACCACGTATTACTGGGTAGAACCTGTTACTGCATACCTTCTGCCATCCGTAAGATATGGCACTTTCTCAACAATAAAGTCGAGCTCTTGTGGGATTCTAACACGCAGCAATGAGAGACAAGAAGGTGTTAAAACTACAGCCTGTCATTTGTTTCGGCTATACAAAAATGAAGAGGTTCTACATCCCGTTATCACACCATATTACATTATATATACACACATGTATATATTGGGACACCAGGGGAGAGAACCCACGCGGGGCTGAGGTCTGTAGGTCCAAAGATCAGGCCTTATCCACTGAGCTACCGAGGCCTTGGGACAGCGACCTCAGAGGGACATGAGATGAAGATCGCCACCAGGGAGAGAACCCACGCGGGGCTGAGGTCTACAGGTCCAAAGATCAAGGGGTCCAAAGATCAAGGCCTTATCCACTGAGCTACCAAGGCTGCTAGTTTCAGCTAAAAATACACTCGTTGATAGTTTAAACTTATTTATTTTACATCCGTTGTAACGAAAGCTCTATGAACTTATTTGAATCACTCTCGATGTCTTCCTGGGTAGAACCAGTACAAAGCAAATGCAGATAAAGTGTCTTGCTCAGGGACACAACGCATATGGCAATGGCGGAGATCGACTTTTCGATCATGGGTCCAACGCTCTACCACTAGACCACAGCGCTCCACTAAACACTTGTTTATGAGGAGTTAGACAATTGGGTAGGTACTGTAAGTAAGTGTTTTCATGGATCCAACGCTCTACCACCAGACCACAGCGCTCCACTAAACACTTAATTGTTTATGAGGAGGTAGACAATTGGGCAGGTACTGTAGGTAAGTGTTTTCATGAGTCCAACGCTCTACCACCAGACCACAGCGCTCCACTAAACACTTGTTTATGAGGAGGTAGACAATTGGGTAGGTACTATAGGTAAGTGTTTTCATGAGTCAACGTTCTACCACTAGACCACAGCGCTCCACTAAACACTTTTTTATGAGGAGGTAGACAATTGGGTAGGTACTATAGGTAAGTGTTTTCATGAGTCCAACGCTCTACCACTAGACCATAGCGCTCCACTAAACACTTGTTTATGAGGAGGTAAACAATTGGGTAGGTACTATAGGTAAGTGTTTTCATGAGTCAACGTTCTACCACTAGACCACAGCGCTCCACTAAACACTTGTTTATGAGGAGGTAGACAATTGGGTAGGTACTATAGGTAAGTGTTTTCAGGAGTCCAACGCTCTACCACTAGACCATAGTACTCCACTAAACACTTGTTTATGAGGAGGTAGACAATTGGGTAGGTACTGTAGGTAAGTGTTTTCAGGAGTCCAACGCTCTACCACTAGACCATAGCGCTCCACTAAACACTTGTTTATGAGGAGGTTGACAATTGGGTAGGTACTGTAGGTAAGTGTTTTCATGAGTCCAACGCTCTACCACTAGACCATAGCACTCCACTAAACACTTGTTTATGAGGAGGTAGACAATTGGGTAGGTACTATAGGTAAGTGTTTTCATGAGTCCAACGCTCTACCACTAGACCATAGCGCTCCACTAAACACTTGTTTATAAGGAGGTAGACAATTGGGTTGGTACTGTAGGTAAGTGTTTTCAGTCTTTTTCAAAAATTCCTTAAAACTATGGATCTTCTATTTTAAATCAAGAACATGCTTTCGAACATTTCACTCCACTAAAAATATTCTACTTTTTAGTTTGAGATTTCTTTTTTTTTTTGGTAGGTGGATAGAAGGTTGTGTCTTAAACAGTGCATAACACAGTGGGTCTTGCAGGAAACAAAGCATTTCTTTGTTTAGCCTTAAATAGAACAGTCTTTATGTTTAGTCATATTAATATTGTTAAATCCAAGATATCATAAATAAACACTACTTTTGAAGAGTGGTTCAAGTAGTTATGCGTGTCTATATCCATTCCCACGTCCTTTCACAGGATGTAGTTAAAGACAAACTACTTGATAATCATCATTCCCAAAAAACAACTGGTCAACATAGCATGGTGTACTATGGTATCACGGTACTTAAATGGTCTGACGAAACAAATGAACTGTAAACAATATT
>JAWPHD010019529.1:0-35320 GCA_037043455.1 Cyrtodaria siliqua | reverse complement strand
CCCGATACATGTAACATACCCTGTGTTGGAACCAGCCATACTATTTTTATATACAACCCGATACAAATGATAGTATAGTCACTTGTTGGACTAGGTTGGTACGTGAGATGTCGGAAACTGTAATCTACTCAAATTGAAATCCCGGCTGGTTCAGAAACTCCAATTCCGATGACTGATATACACAGTGTTGGAAACATGCTATGTCTTTAGTTTAAATCGGGATTTAAATATCATACTTGGAGAGGATCAACACTGATGTGGCAGTTTATATGCCGATAATTTAAAAGGTAACATGCTTGACGTATGTTATGCAGCCAGTCTCTTGAGCTTCCATCAGGAATGAATGACACGTACTCGGTGTGGAATACCTGTTTGATTATTCAGTATGTTATCCAGCCAGTCTCGTGACCTTCCATCTGGAATGAATGACACGTTCTCAGTGTGGAATACCTGTTTGATTATTCAGTATGTTATGCAGCCAGTCTTATGACCGTCCATCTGGAATGAATGATACGTACTCGGTCTGGAATTCCTGTTTGATTATTCAGTATGTTATGTATGGTAATGCAAGCTAACAAGTGACGAAACCCAGATATACAACAGTATTTAATATTAATAATATTGTAAATAACTTCATATTCCAAACGAGTGTGAGTTTAATTACTTCTTTAGACACATTTATCGAATAACTTGCGACGTCGGAGTGTTATAAAGCAATGATATATTTATCTTAATACACTAGTGTAATACATATGTTTGCAAATGAATTTCGATCTTTTCTGTTTAGCACGGTGTGGGCCAGAATTGCCTCGTCGATTTCCGTAACCATCACAAATACCAAATTACGACAATCGGCGCGGTAGTTCCGTTGTACGGTGCCTTACAGAGAAGACAGGGTCAGCATATGACGTCATCGACGTCATCATACAAACATACGACATTGTCATACGACAATTGTATATAAGCAACTATTAAACAAAATGCTCCTTGAGGCGTTTTTTTGGAGTTCATTTATACTGTAAAGTGTATGAATGTGTTTCCACTTCATGTTTTCTTTTTTTTCTTCCGATTTTAGGTACTTCTTAATAATTATTTGTTTGTACTTTTGAATTGTTGTTTTGTAATAAATTGTTTGTATTTTTTATACGCCAGTTTAAAAACCGTGACGTATTATGGTATGGGGTTGTCTGCCTGTCCGTCCGTTCGTCTGTCCGTTCGTCCGTCCGCCAGCCAACCCGCGGTTCATAGGTTAATCACCATTATTGAAAGCGGGAACCCTATTGCTTTTGGGGTCAAATGTCAAGGTTACTGACATTTTATGAATTCCACATGGTAACTTCAAAACCGTAACATCTACACTCATAAAACTTCATAGGTTAATCGGCCTTGTTGAAAACAGGCACCCATTTTATTTTGGGCTCAGTAGGTCAAAGGTCAAGGTCATACTGACCATATATTGAAATATGCATTCCAGACAATAAATTCAAAACCGTAACACCTACTCATAAAACTGCATAGGCACATTGCCTTAGTTGAGAGGAGGTACCCTATTGTTTTTGGGGCCAGTTGGTCAAATGTCAAGGTCACAGAGACCTTATATTGTATCATTCATTCCGCACAATAAATTCAAAATCCTAACACCTTCCCTCATAAAACTTCATACGTGCAATACCTTATCTAAAAGAAGGAACCATATAGTTTTTTTGGGGCCAGTAGGTCAAAGGTCATGGTCACCATGACCTTAAATGGAAATAGGCATTCCATCTGATAACTTCGAAATCGTAAAATCAACACTTATGAAACTTCATAGATGCATTGCCTTTGGTGAGAGGAGGAACTCTATTGATTATGGTTCAGTTGGACAAAAGTCAAGGTGACCATGACCTTATATGTAAATAGGCATTCTTCGCGATGACTTCGAAACTATAACACCCACACTGAAGAATTTGATAGGTTTATTGACTTTTGAGAGAGGAGGAACCCTATTGATTTTGGGTCATTGGGTCAAAGGTCAAGGTCACCGTGACATTTAATGGAAATAGGCATTTTGTGGGATAATTTCAAACACTCGTGACACTTCATGAGTACATTGCCCTTGGTAAGAGAAACTATTGTATTTCATTGAAGTTAGCAGGTCAATGGTCAAGGTCGCTATGACCTACTGTTGTAATATGCATTCTGCGCGATAACATCAAAACCATAACACCCCCACTTCGTATGTGCATTGACATTGGCAAGAGAAAGACCGTATATTGCCTTTGGGGTCAGTAGGCCAAATATCAAGGACATCATGACCTTTTATGGCCTTATATGGAAATACAAATTTCGCCAAATAACTGTGCAACCATAACCCTTGCACTCATGAAACTTCCTAGATGCATTAGGTTTAGTCAGAGGCGAAACCCTTTTGCTTTTGGGGTCACTAGGTCAAAAGTCAAGGTCACCAGTTTATATTCAAAGTGATAACTCCAGGAGTGTAATACCCACACTATTGAAACTTTGTGGATACATTGCCCTTGGTGAGAGGAGGAACCTTATCACTTTAAGGCTGAGTTGGTCGAAGGTAAAGGTCACACATGTCTTCATATGGACATACACATTGCAAATGGCAATCCCGGAAATATGATACCCACACTTATTAAACTTCATAGGTGCATTTTCCTTGGTTAGAGGAGGAAGCCTATTACTTTTGGGTTCAGTATGTCGTCATGGTCACATTGAACTGACAATGACCGAATCCTCTTTGAAACCTACTATTAGACCTACAATTATTGAAGAAATATGACCCAAGTTAAAACAACAACCTCCATTAAGTTATAGCTAAGTAGGTCAGATATCAAGGTCACTGACCTGATCATGACAAATTCCTTCCCAGCTGAAATTCACGAATATTTGATCTACAGTCTTGAAACTTTATACAAATAGTGCTCTTGGTTAAACAACATCCTCTATTAGTTTGTTTTTGTTAAAAGGTCAACGGTAAGGGTTACATTGACCTATCGCCTTGGAAATGGTTTTAGCATAATTTCGCTTTAGAAAGCGGGCTTATAATACCCCGTTAGATGGCGCTCTTGTTAATTGTTGTTTTGTAATAAATTGTTGGCAATTTCGTTTTCATTTAAGTTTTACATGTAACTCCATTTCCCAGAAACTATAAAGCGTTCACACACGCTTACATATCCATGACAGCAGTAAATTCGTACCAAAGGTAGGTCACTGAATGGCCTTAACCTACTTCTCATACTTCGTTAATTACATTAGCCATACAGATATAGAACTACACACATCTCGCCGATAGCAGCGTGTCCTGCCAGCAGTGGTACAATGTGAATAACCTGACATATGCTTTCGTGTTTTGATTAAGTTCGCCACTTCTCTACCAGTTCAATGTTCCAATAATAGAATAGCCCGACACCCGGGGCTAGTCCAGTCTGGATCCGGGCTAGTCTCTCTTTCATAAATGGTTGTCCGTCGTGGGGCTAGTCTAAACAAATCTCGGGACAATCACACTTTTAAAAGTAAAATCCAGCAATGTATTTTATATAATTTTAAAAATAGTATAACACATTAGGAATACATAATGATGTATGGTGTTCGATTGTGTTTACATGTACGACTGTATACACCGTGCACAGTCTGTATATATTAACAGTTCAGTATGTTGTACCATGTGTAAAGTAGTATACTTTGTTCTCAATAACCATCAAATAATATACTTTTTGACACCGTGATTATCTGAAAATGTACCAGTATGCTCCGCTTAAGTCGGAGCTAGGGGGCGTTTTGGGGGTGATGCTTCATACATTACCTCTCATGAACAGACTCAATTGCGACTTTTGCAATTGTTGACCTTATTTTAGTTTTGGATTATTATAGGTCCATCCATCATATATCTTACGGTGTGGACGTGTAATAAAGCCATGACATCAATATCGTATGCAAATTAAGACCGACAGCATCACTCGGTTGGGAAACATCTCGGTATGCAATCGGGATTGAAGAATCGATTTATGCAACTGTTGAAAATACCGGGTAACTTTTGTCCAACTGAACCATAAGAATACCGAAGCACCGTACGGCCCTTATCATACGTAAGGTACAAAGTCATATATAATGAGTTATGAACGTTTATCAGTGTATGATCAAATACTAGGTAATAACTAGGTGTAATTAATCAATGAAACAAATGCAGCAAAAGTTACCACGATCATATCAGTATATTAACTGTAACTGTAATGTCAAACACACGTCGTCTGAATCATTTCACCTCCATTATGTATACGCATGTGTAGCGTGAGATGTGATGATTGCGTAAACACGTCATCATATATTATCTGACAGTCGAATAATTCCTTCAGGTATTGCGTTGTAAACATTCTCCTAGAGGTGATGATTGCGCAAACCCGTTAACACACACACCTGACATTTGAATAATTTCTCTCGGGTATTCCATTGTAAACCTTTCGCTTCTCATCGCTGCGGGTTCGAATCCCACTGGGACCTAAACTTCTCAGAAAGTGTCGATTTTTTACGGATTTATACAGTACTCGTTCTACCTAGGAAGCATGGGGTGGTCTGCCTTTACCACAACAAACACCCCACCCCCACCCGTCATATATGACCTTAAAAAGTCATAGGGGTTTGAACTCGTAACGCTACGATTGCATGCGAAGCGGGCTCTCTATCGATATCGCCATAAAAGCTAGCTATGCGCCTGCGGCGAGACAGTAGTAACGCGCTTACAAACCTACTTATTTAGCTATACTACAGTTTATATTGTACTTATATATACGCGCATGTCAATTTAACTCAATACATTACAAAAGTGGACTGTTATATATAGCTTCAAATATATTCAACCAACCAACTAGACATAACGTGTAAACATACGGTACCATTATTGTGTGAAAACAGAAACATGTTTCAATATTTAAAATCTAAACATATGTAATATTTATAGCATAGTTTTTCGAGTATATGTGATTAATACTGCTTTTCGAGGGCCGCAGGCCCGAGAGTGCAGTATTAATCGCATACGAGAATAATATGCTACAAAATGTTTTGTACCAGAGCCATTTATCCAACTACGCATGTGCAAGAAGTTTTAGGGCGTTGCAGTTTTCAGTAAAAATAACAGCTCGATCCAATCAAGAAATAGCATTATCACGCGGCATGGGCATGACCCATGTTTTGATTATTGCAGCCAATCGCCTTTGTATATTATTGGGCAAATGCAATGTCAAGGAGTGCTGTTTTTGTATTTGGTTAGTCGTTTGACTCATGTGTAAATTACAACTGCGCGCACGTAAAATTGAGTAGACCATGGTATAACTGCCGACTCTGTCATGTATAACACGGCTGATGTATATCGGCATTTATAGCACGGTTTAGGCTCAGACCTTCAGGTTTATGAAAATTATATCATAAGCAAGAACAAAGGAAAGTCATTAGAGCTATGGTACAAGATATGATAATTACATTCCTACTGAGTATGTATGTGGGTTATTTTACACACCACGTTGGTAACTGCCTCATAGTTTGAGTCGGACGAGTATGCTGTTACCAGTGCTTTTGACATACATTGATATATGTAAATGGATTTGCATTGAATACTCTATATCCTTTAATATCTTCACGTACATTATTCGGGACGTGTAAGATACTACCGATATTATACACAATCAGGTATATTATGAATCATCATACTAATGCTACAGAGTGTCTTCAAATGTATACCAACCTTCCTACAGCCAGAGATATACATTAATGTATACCAACCTTCATACAGTCAGAGATATACATTAATGTATACAAACCTTCCTTCATCAAGAGATATACAGTAATGTATACGAACATTCCTACAGCCAGAGATATACATTAATGTATAACGACCTTCATACAGCCAGAGATATACATGAAGGTATACCGACCTTCCTACAGGCAGAGATATACATTAATGTATACCGACCTTCATACAGCCAGAGATATACAGTAATGTATACAAACCTTCCTACAGCCAGAGATATACATGAAGGTATACCGACCTTCCTACAGGCAGATATATACATTACTGTATACCAACCTTCATAAAGCCAGAGATATACATTACTGTATACCAACCTTCATACAGCCAGAGATATACATGAAGGTATACCGACCTACCTACAGGCAGAGATATACATTAATGTATACCGACCTTCATACAGCCAGAGATATACAGTAATGTAAACGAACCTTCCTACAGCCAGAGATATACATGAAGGTATACCGACCTTCCTACAGGCAGAGATATACATTACTGTATACCAACGTTCATAAAGCCAGAGATATACATTACTGTATACCAACCTTCATACAGCCAGAGATATACATGAAGGTATACCGACCTTCCTACAGGCAGAGATATACATTAATGTATACCAACCTTCCTACAGCCAGAGATATACATTAATGTATACCAACCTTCCTACAGCCAGAGATATACATTAATGTATACCAACCTTCCTACAGGCAGAGATATACATTAATGTATACCAACCTTCCTACAGCCAGAGATATACATTAATGTATACCAACCTTCCTACACCCAGAGATATACATTAATGTATACCAACCTTCATACAGCTAGAGATATACATTAATGTATACCAACCTTCCTACAGCCAGAGATAAACATTAATGTATACCAACCTTTCTACAGCCAGAGATATACATTAATGTATACCAACCTTCCTACAGCCAGAGATAAACATTAATGTATACCAACCTTTCTACAGCCAGAGATATACATTAACGTATACCAACCTTCCTACAGCCAGAGATTTACATTAATGTATACCAACCTTCCTACAGCCAGAGATATACATTAACGTATACCAACCTTCCTACAGCCAGAGATTTACATTAACGTATACCAACCTTCCTACAGCCAGAGATTTACATTAACGTATACCAACATTCCTACAGCCAGAGATCTACATTAATGGACTTTCAGCTAAATAACTAAGCTTAATATATAGAGTGGAATACATGCTATAGTAACAGTAATCTGGGATTTTGACCCCGTGACCTGAACGCAATTCCAGCCTTTCAGAATCTGAGAGGAATGTAATGATAAGTTACCAAACTAAAGTTAATAAGCAAAAACTAGTTATCTGTGCTTGACACAAACATGTTATAGTGCAGTTTTCTTTTATGTTTTTGATGTAATTGTATTCTGGACATGTTACTGACTTTTGGACATGCAGCTCATTATGCTTTTGATCCATTTCAAAAGAGAAATTAGGAAGGGTTTAACATTGCAAAGAGTCGAACAATGTTGAAATTTGTCCCAGTGTTAGTATACAACTTGATACACCTTTCTCAGAAAATATTTAATCCTCTACCCGCCCCACGACTTGAGTTGTCTCAATTTACTATGGAAGGAAATAGAGAATCATTTAGGCTAGTATCATGATTTTAACCTATAATGTTAAATAATGCATTTTTCATAATTCCATCAACATCATTTATACAGCCTGTCTTTTGTTTGAAAAGTTAAATTTACAAAAATAAAAAAAGATTCATTTTCTGAATGCTATTAGTGTATTATTGCAACTTTTCCTAAAATTTCAAATTAATTTTCTGATATGTTTTTTTCTCTTTTTTATGGAAGTTTTAAATATGGCAAAATGTGTAATAGCATACTCAATAAAAAATAACAACAAATCAAGCAACGTTTATTTAATGATTACATACTGAACGGTTATTGACATATTGCATATTTTATTTATGTCTCTCATGAACAAACTTAATAAAACCTAATCTGCCATTTTGTCTCTTGTTTTTTGCTTTCTGCTTCCAAATGTCAGTATTTATTGACATCCACACTAACGTTTCCTCAACGTTGTGTGGCGGCTGCTATTAGTCGCCGCCACTACAAATCAGTAGGTTTGCCTGATGTCTGTAAACCTCATTGTGCCTGTGGGCATCATGCATGATTAGTGAATAACACTATACATTTTTCGATCAAAGTGGTGTAACTATGAATTATGGACAGATTAAATAAAACGAAGTCTTCAATGGTATCCTGTATATTGGGTTTGTATATTTCTGAGTGGAGTTGGAACATGTATTTTGGAAAGTTTGATTTACTTATCAAAGTGTATGTATGTTAGCAGTTGTAATTTTGGGCTTTGTTTTATCCGCAGTCTTAGTGGTAGTCACGTTATCACTGGAGGGATCCGTACACCGGATCTTGGTCAAGACCCCGTTCACTAGTACGGAGTTTGGACAGCCATGTTGTAGAAAACGTAAGGATAACAACAGCAAAGTTAGGTTAACCACGTTTTTCTCCTATTTTTGTTCATTTTATATGAATAATCAGTATTAATATATGGTGCGGAAACATTTCCCCGTTCAAATATTACCGTACATTATTGACATATTACTTTAAATCCTTCCAGTCCAGACCATTCGAGGTCAAAATATGAAACTGTGTAGGAAGCTTGTTGAGAAGGGGAGGAAATGTAACCTTCACTTTTAGGTCAAGATCAAGACTTAGTTTTCAATTGAAACAAAACTTAATTACTAAATGGAACATATTCGCTATCCTCAAAATCATTATATGCTACTCAAAATGTGCTAGGCACCAACACATTTTTCGCCTTTCAAAAAAGGACGGTAACGTTTGACGTTTGTCTGAAATCTCATCTTGTCGTGCCTTTAATGGTTTATTCTCTTGTTGCACTTGCTTCTGCCAAGTCATTGAGTAATTTCTTTGTGGCTTTCTAGGCTATTCTTCAAGGGCACCTTTGTATTTTAATTATATTGCCAATTAATGCTGCCTTGATGGTTAGAGAATAGTTCATGGCGTGGATTTCTGTATTTACACTTTCGTCTCGTTTTATTGGGATGACAGTAGGGTAAGTGTGCGGTTTGGTTCACGCTAGAACCTGGTTTAAACCCCTATAAGCGTTTTTTGCCATTGATCGTTCCATTGCGTTAGCCCTATTGTCAACCATGTTTGTGTTTGTGACGTCATATGCCTTTATTCCTTATTAACATTGCCATTCATGTTTGTTGTTTTGCGTGTACTCCTTTTTTTCAATGTGAAAGGCGCATTTTCTGTTCGACTTTTATACTTATTTTTATGATGTTGGAAAAACTAGCCACCGTCGATTGACGAAGTGAAGTATTGGTTCTTAGCAAACTTTGAACAGTACAAATTTAACACCATTCATTCAAAAGCGTTGTTAGCAAGAATAAGGTTTAGTTTTTTCAGATCCGACAACTAATAGCCCTCTGTATTTTGACTGGCAACGTTTCCATATACGACAAACGAAATTTCGAGAGACAATTAAAAGAAAACACGGTAAATAGAGTAACATTAGCAGTTAATCTCAAAACAAACACGCGGTCGATGTGATTTGTGTATCTTCAGTGAGTCTTATGTAGGTACGTAAATGCAGCAGTCATGTTTGAATGCATTGTGTAATGGCACCAGGAACCTCGACCTAAGACGACTACAGAGTAGTAACTATAAGGACATAAACACAAACAAGAGCTACATGTTATGTATGCATGTGGGCAATTTCCCTTTCATTGTATTTTAGGTTTTGTCTATGTGTAAACTATACAGAGTTCATCGTAGCAGGGGCTATATTAATATTTTCAATACTTAGAGTAGGCATATTTTCTGGATTCCTATGTAACCTTTCAGCTATGAATAACTAAAGATACAGATCCAGTTGCGTTTAAGTACCCCAAATAAATGCAAAACGAATGCAGAACGAACGCTGAACGAACGGAAAACGAGCGCAAAATCAACGCAGAACGAACGCAGAATGAACGTTGCACGATCTATATTTTAAAAATGCATTACGTTCGGTTCGTTTCGTTCGTTTTCTGCTTTCAACGTTTTAAATATGAACGATGAATGCATTTTTTAAAACGCTAAACGCTGAAAATGAACGGAATGCATTTTTCAAAACGCTAAAGCTGAAAATGAACGGAACGAACGCAACGAACGCAAAGAAACGGACGATATGACCGCAAATGAATTTCGATATTTCGGATAACTTTCAATATTATCCTTTTGAGTTGATAAAGTCTCGATTGAAACAAAGTGCGTTTTTCAGTATTTTATAATAAATAAATACAATGTGTAAACGGTGTGTTTTAAGCCCGATTACTCACTCATTTTTCACTGATTTAAAATGGAAAAAAATATTTATTTTGTAGCAAACACAAACTTTATAAACTAAAATAATGTTGATAAAAACAGCCGGAATATTTTTGTATAGTGTCAAGCATGTTACAATTTTGATGAAAGTAACATAAACCCGGATTAAAATAGAATAATCATCAATGTGCACCACCAAATAATGTCAACAAAAGGACCCATTCTTTAATATGAACACATAAACATTAATCGCCTACTCGTGGTAAAAATTGCATGACTGGATGTCATGCGTAATTTAATCGTGAGAGATGTTGCGATAGGTAAAGGTTGAACGAACGAACGCAAGTGCATTTTCTCCGTTTGTGCATTTAAATGCAAACATGTTGAGTGCGTTCCTTGCATTTAAATGGACGCATAGGTTCATTTACAAACTATGTATGCATTCAAATAGGCAAATGATTTGCATTTTAAAAAAATCATTCATAAAAATGTAAAGCAAACGGAATGCAAACGGAGAGAAACACAAACCGAATGCACTTTTGGGGTACTTGAACGCAGTTGAGTCTTTAACATATACATTGTCTTCTCTTTATCAGCTAATGATATTATTCCATCGTGGTTCACGTCCAGGATCATGAACCAGGTCTTCCAATTTGATATCAGATATTCGTTCGCCACTTCGGTGCTAAAATACAAATAAAGTTAGATTGAATGATAAAGGAATTCGATAAAGCAACAGACAATTTACCAGTAAACAAGATGTATCATGAGACACATGCACATATACCGTCTTATATACCGTAGAATACACATCTTCGCTCCTCAGACTATTGTACTCTGCCTATTGTCGTAGCACGAAGGAATAATATTGGCAAAGACTTTAATCTATTAAAATGCATGTTGTGTTTGTATGTTGTTCACTGTTGATTTGCTTTATTCCCCATTCATTGATATGAATATTACGTTCGGACTATATGGCATGGCAAACTATTGTTCTTTAATGCTTTACAACTTAATACTCTAAACCGGTTTTCGCCTTTACAAGCCAGAGATTTATAAACATAAAACATAAACGTACATCAATACTCTTGTGAAAAAATAAACACAACCAAAATAAATTAAAATATTAGTGCACCTCTAAAGGCGCCTATCAAACGAAGTCTATAAAATACTACAAAACTGCGTCTTGTATATATATATAATGTTCATTCTACTTGTGCTTAAAATATAAAGGTACTGTCATCCAAATTTCTTCTTCTTCTTGTTCTTGTTCTTGTTCTTCCTTCTTGTTCTTCTTCTTCTTCTTCTTCTTCTTCTTCTTCTTCTTCTTCTTCTTCTTCTTCTTCTTCTTCTTCTTCTTCTTCTTCTTCTTCTTCTTCTTCTTCTCCTCCTTCTTCATTGACCAGTCTTCTTCTTCTTCTTCTTCTTCTTCTTCTTCTTCTTCTTCTTCTTCTTCTTCTTCTTCTTCTTCTTCTTCTTTTTCTTCTTCTTTTCTTCTTCTTCTTCTTCTTCTTCTTTTTCTTCTTCTTCTTCTTCTTCTTCTTCTTCTTCTTCTTCTTCTTCTTCTTCTTCTTCTTCTTCTTCTTCTTCTTCTTCTTCTTCTTCTTCTTCTTCTTCTTCTTCTTCTTCTTCTTCTTCTACTTTTCTACTTCTTCTTCATTGACTAGTCTTCTTCTTCTTCTTCTTCTTCTTCTTCTTCTTCTTCTTCTTCTTCTTCTTCTTCTTCTTCTTCTTCTTCTTCTTCTTCTTCTTCTTCTTCTTCTTCTTCTTCTTCTTCTTCTTCTTCTTTTTCTTCTTCGTCTTCTTCTTCTTCAATGACTAATATTCCTCCTCTTATTCTTCTAATTCTTCTTCGTCTGTTTTTTCTTTTTTTACGTCTTCTTCATTGACTAGTCTTCCTCCTCTTCTTCTTTTTCCCCATTGACTAGTCTTCCTCCTCTTATTCTTCCCTTCTTCTTCTACTTCTTCTTCGTCATTGTCTAGTCTTCTTCTTCTTTTTCGCCTTCTTTATTGACTAGGGGTCTGTTGATGAGCCTTAGTGCAACATGCGGTGGTTATTTAGATTTAATACACTATACTGTATTATATTAATTTGAAATGCCATAATTGTTTATCAAATGTTTATTTACGACAATAATATTTAAGTGTTGAATCATTTAGGTATGGCACTGTCATAAGTTACATTAACATACGGCCGAACATTAGTTTCCCAGACGGTCCGTGTTATTATTCTGTGAACACTTTTGAGAAATGAAAGGAAAATGGCAAGTGTTCGGGACAATTAAACTATATGTATATACCTTATCTTTAAAACATATAATTATAACATGCTGGCGTCATTAGTAGCAGTGGAATAAAACGTGATTCTTCCTTTGTTATTCTAACCCGTTTATATGACAGGTGTTTATAAACAACAGGTAAAAGATTAAAATTGATGTACATTGGAAGGAATGTTGTCTTTTTTTTTGTTTTATTTTGTGTTCAATAGAAGACAAGAAGATGGTACTCTTTAATATGTATCATACATATATTTGTATTTCGTCAATTGCTCCCATATATATTCTCAACACACGGTAACTATGAAGTCAGATCTCCTTCATTTTTATATTTTATCTCAGGAAATTATACACCACTGAACCAGGATTCAGGCCACAGTTATATCTAGGCTTGACTTTGCAAAACTAAATATATAAGTGCCGAAATACTTTGATAATGTTATATATCAATGTCAAACATGACCACAGTCAACCAAATACACGCACAGCAATAAGCAATGATTACAGAGAAGAATAAACGGCAAGGTATCATATCACAAACCCCTAGAAGCCATGACAATAGAGCTACCGCATTGGAACACCATCTTGTCGCTAATATGCACTCCTAATGTTTTATATAGAGAGTGTATTAAGTGTCACATGAACATATTACAACTTTAAAGGTGTCTTAATGATACATGTAGTTCTTAAAACACTTTAAACCATACTCTGGATAAACATTCTTGTTCGTTGTTCGTTCTTGCTTATATTGTAAATATATCATTAATATTTATTTTTTTACAGAATTAATACCTTTGTTTCTTTGCCGATTTTCAAAAGTACGGTTTCCATTTTAAGATTCCATTTCCCAGATATATAACTGACTTAGGCACTATGCAAATAGTGTAAAATGCCGAACTTTTCTTTTCCCAAACAATAATCTTCAACTATTGCTTCGAGTAATACGTCAACACTTCCATAATGACCAACGTTTCACGAAAATAAACGAACCGACACATTATGCATACATAACATGTAGCTCTTGTTTGTGTTTATGCCCTTATAGTTACTACTCTGTAGTCGTCTTAGGTCGAGGTTCCTGGTGCCATTACACAATGCATTCAAACATGACTGCTGCATTTACGGCATCATAACAACATTCAAAGTCGTCATTCAAAAACGTGGATACAGAGCAGTTGCCATTCCAGTACACGGTGTGCAGTAAAAGATTTATCCAGTCGGCCAGACTTAACAGTCATATGCGCATACATACTGGTGAGAAACCATATACGTGTAGCGTGTGTAGTAAAGGATTTACCGAGTCAAGCAATCTTAACAGTTATATGCACACACATACTGGAGAGACACCATATAAGTGTAGCGTGTGCAGTAAAGGATGTACACAGTCTGGCAATCTTAAAAAACACATGCGCATACATACAGGTGAGACACCATGTAAGTGTAGCGTGTGCAGTAAAGAATTAACCACGTTAGACAATCTTAACAGTCATATGCGCATGCATACTGGGGAGAAACCATATAAGTGTAGCGTGTGCTGTAAAGGATTTACAAATTCGGGCAATCTTAAAAAACACATGCGCATACATACAGGCGACACACCATATAAATGTAGTGTGTGCAGTAAAGGATTTACACAGTCAGACAATCTTAACAGCCATATGCGCATACATGCAGGTGAGAAACCATATACGTGTAGCGTGTGCAGTAAAGGATTTACCGAGTCAAGCAATCTTAACAGCCATATGCACATACATACTGGAGAGACGCCATTTAAGTGTAGCGTGTGCAGGAAAGGATTTACACAGTCAGGCAATCTTAAAAAACACATGCTCATACATACAGGCAAGACACCATATAAGTGTAGCGTGTGCAGTAAAGGATTTACACAGTCATGCGATCTTAAAAAACACATGCGCATACATACAGGTGAGACACCATATAAGTGTAGCGTGTGCAGTAAAGAATTTACACAGTCAGGCGATCTTAAAAAACACATGCAAATACATACAAGTGAGACGCCATATAAGTGTAGCGTGTGCAGTAAAGAATTTACCACGTCAGACAATCTTAACAGCCATATGCGCATGCATACTGGGGAGAATCCATATAAGTGTAGCGTGTGCAGTAAAGGATTTACAAATTCAGGCAATCTTAAAAAACACATGCGCATACATACAGGCGAGACACCATATACGTGTAGCGTGTGCAGTAAAGGATGTACACAGTCAGGCGATCTTAAAAAACTCATGCGCATACATACAGGTGAGAGACCATATAAGTGTAGAGTGTGCAGTAACGAATTTACACAGTCAGACAATCTTAACAGCCATATGCGCATACATGCAGGTGAGAAACCATATACGTGTAGCGTGTGTAGTAAAGGATTTACCGAGTCAAGCAATCTTAACAGTCATAAGCACATACATACTGGAGAGACACCATATAAGTGTAGCGTGTGCAGTAAAGGATTTACACAGTCAGGCGATCTTAAAAAACACATGCGCATACATACATACAAGTGAGACACCATATAAGTGTAGCGTGTGCAATAAACGATTTACCGTGTCTAACAAACTTTGCAAACACATGCGCATACATACATACGAGACACCAGATACGTAAAGCTAGCACATTGCATCTTTATCAAGGCATCTTTAAAGACCTGTGTGCATCCGTGCATCTGAGCAACCAATTAGGCGAAGTGTATCATATGGAACAACGGATTCATGAAGTATATGAGTACAGATGATAAAGACATGTGTGTATAGCAAATTATTTAACATACTGATCTTTAAAATATCCATGCACACTCATGAAGGAGAGGTAATATGTAAGAGTAGTCTTTGGATCAAAGTATTTGTCAGGTAAAGTGATTTTAATCAACACATTCGTTCATATGTACGCAATATTCTATGAGATGAGGTAACCTGTACAGCAACACGTGTAACTCCCGTCAAGTAGACGTACACTGTCCACTGTTCACACATACATGACAAACTATTTGATTGAACTGTCATCCCGATACATGTAACATACCCTGTTTGGGAACCAGCCATACTATTTTTATTCAATCCGATACAAAATTGATAGTGTAGTCACTTGTGGAAACAGGCTGGTACGTGAGATGTCGGAAATTGTAATATACTCAAAGTGAAATCCAGGCTGGTTCAGAAACTTCCATGCTGATGACTGATATACACAGTGTTGGAAACATACTATGTCTTTACTTTAAATCAGGACTTATATATCATACCTGGAGATGATCAATACTGACATGGTAGTTTCTATGCCGATAATTTAATAGGTAACATCTTGACGTATGTTATGCAGCCAGTCTTATGAGCTTCCATCTGGAATGAATGGCACGTACTCGGTGTGGAATACCTGTTTGATTATTCAGTATGTTTTCCAGCCAGTCTCGTGACCTTAATGAATGACACGTTCTCGGTGTGGAATACCTGTTTGATTATTCAGTATGTTATGCAGCCAGTCTCGTGAGCTTCCATCTGGAATGAATGACACGTACGCTGTGTGGAATACCTGTTTGATATTCAGTATGTTTTACAGCCAGTCTCTTGACCTTCCATCTGGAATAAGTGACGCGTACTCGGTGTGGAATACATGTTTGATTATTCAGTATGTTATACAGCCAGTCTCGTGACCTTCCATCTGGAATGAATGACACGTACTCGGTGTGGAATACCTGTTTGATTATTCAGTATGTTATGCAGCCAGTCTCGTGAGCTTCCATCTGGAATGAATGACACGTACGCTGTGTGGAATACCTGTTTGATATTCAGTATGTTTTACAGCCAGTCTCTTGACCTTCCATCTGGATTAAGTGACGCGTACTCGGTGTGGAATACATGTTTGATTATTCAGTATGTTATACAGCCAGTCTCGTGACCTTCCATCTGGAATGAATGACACGTACTCGGTGTGGAATACTTGTTTGACTATTCAGTATATTATGCAGCCAGTCTCGTGACCTTTCATCTGGAATGAATGACACGTACTCGGTGTGGAATACCTGTTTGACTATTCAGTATGTTATGCAGCCAGTCTCGTGACCTTTCATCTGGAATGAATGACACGTACTCGGTGTGGAATACCTGTTTGATTATTCGGTACGTTATCCAGTCAATCTCGTGACCTTTCATCTGGAATGAATGACACGTACTCGATGTGGAATACCTGTTTGGTTATAAATTCAATTTTTACCGTTCACGATATATACATTGATGTAAACACGTAATTAATGACACGTGTATTATATATTAGTAATACTTTGATAGCGATTTATTTCGTAAGTGTGGGTACAAATGTTTATGTTCATGGTAATGAGAGTTTAGACTCGTATATTCGTGAAATCAGCGGGAAATGCAAGCAAACGAGTGATGTAACACAGATAGACAATGGTAAATACAGGAACTGCATATTCCAAACGTGTGTTAGTTTGATTACTTCTTTAGAAACAATGATCCAATAACTTGCGGTGTGGAAGTCTTATAAAAGCATGTTAATATTTATCAGCATAATACACTAGTGTTATACATAGTTATGCAAATGAAGGCCTACTTATCATTCGGTCTTTCCGTTAAGCTCGGTGTGCACCAGAATTGCCTCGTCGATTTCCGTAATCGTTAAAAATACCAAATTACGGAAATCGATGAGGTAGTTCCATTGTTCGGTGTTGTACGGAGAAGACCGAGTCAGCATACGACGTCATCATACAAATCATTTCATTTCTAAAAACGAACTATATTCTTATTCACAATAATGTAGAAAAACACGTCCCCGGCCATATTTTTCCTCATACTACATATATGTATGTCTGATATATATGTAAATAGTTACAGATCTGGAAGCATTATGGGTGTCAATCCAAATACAAGCAGAAACAAGAATAACAAGCATAAACATGGGTTTCGGATTCATATCGAATATGCACTAAACAAGGAGTTATCAATAACGGGAGATTTAGTCATTGTTAATGAAATAGTTTGGTCTAGAAACAATACACCTATGCTTGTTGTGTGATATAACTCATTAATAGTAATTAATGTAATGCTTTAACAATACGCCTATGCTAGTTGTGTGATATATATCATTAATAGTAATTAATGTAATGCTTTAACAATACACCTATGCTTGTTGTGTGGTACACATCATTAATAGTAATTAATGTAATGCTTTAACAATACACCTATGCTTGTTGTGTGATATACATCATTAATAGTAATGCATGTAAAGCTTTAAGGCTCTTATACATTATTGTTTGTGCTAGAAGTAAACTTTATTTGACTTATATGTACAGCTGTTAACAATCCCATTTTACATTAATATTTATGATTTAGAAACAACACGCGGACGAGTCGTTGCGCTTTCCAGACCGCAAAGTTTCATTAGCAGTAATGATCACGTGACTTCCATCAGCAGTAAACTAAAATGCGTCTTAAATTAAATGCGTATGTATATTTTATATGAAATTGAAGCAAATTATAAAGGTTTTCATTTGGATACTCTGTACATTTGAAAACGCAACACTTGTTATTTTTTTATTTTTTAGAGGTGTGAAAGGGACACTGTCCGTAAGTACACAGATATTGAGCTTAACCAAATAACTGTCTGACTTTTATTCAGTGAAATGTATACATGAAAACTTACAGCATAGAACCAAAGAAGTGTGTCGTAATACAGTTCGTAAATGACGCGTATTCGGTGTGGAATACCTGTTTGAAATTCAGTATGTTTTACAGCCAGTCTCGTGACCTTCCATCTGGAATGAATGACGCGTACGCGGTGGCGAATGCCTGTTTGAATATTCAGTATGTTATACAGCCAGTATCGTGACCTTAATGAATGACACGTACTCGGTGTGGAATACCCGTTTGATTATTCAGTATGTTATGAAGCCAGTCTCGTGAGCTTCCACCTGCAATGAATGAAACGTACTCTGTGTGGAATACCTGTTTGATATTCAGTATGTTTTACAGCCAGTCTCGTGACCTTCAATCTGGAATGAATGAAACGTACTCTGTGTGGAATACCTGTTTGATATTCAGTATGTTTTACAGCCAGGCTCGTGACCTTCCATCTGGAATGAATGACACGTACTCGGTGTGGAATACCTGTTTGATTATTCAGTATGTTATACACCAGTCTCGTGACCTTCCATCTGGAATGAATGACACGTACTCGGTGTGGAATACCTGTTTGATTATTCGGTACGTTATCCAGTCAATCTCGTGACCTTTCATCTGGAATGAATGACACGTACTCGATGTGGAATACCTGTTTGGTTATAAATTCAATTTTTACCGTTCACGATATATACATTGATGTAAACACGTAATTAATGACACGTGTATTATATATTAGTAATACTTTGATAGCGATTTATTTCGTAAGTGTGGGTACAAATGTTTATGTTCATGGTAATGAGAGTTTAGACTCGTATATTCGTGAAATCAGCGGGAAATGCAAGCAAACGAGTGATGAAACACAGATAGACAATGGTAAATACAGGAACTGCATATTCCAAACGTGTGTTAGTTTGATTACTTCTTTAGAAACAATGATCCAATAACTTGCGGTGTGGAAGTCTTATAAAAGCATGTTAATATTTATCATCATAATACACTAGTGTAATACATAGTTATGCAAATGAAGGCCTACTTATCATTCGGTCTTTCCGTTAAGCTCGGTGTGCACCAGAATTGCCTCGTCGATTTCCGTAATCGTTAAAAATACCAAATTACGGAAATCGATGAGGTAGTTCCATTGTTCGGTGTTTTACGGAGAAGACCGAGTCAGCATACGACGTCATCATACAAATCATTTCATTTCTAAAAACGAACTATATTCTTATTCACAATAATGTAGAAAAACACGTCCCCGGCCATATTTTTCCTCATACTACATATATGTATGTCTGATATATATGTAAATAGTTACAGATCTGGAAGCATTATGGGTGTCAATCCAAATACAAGCAGAAACAAGAATAACAAGCATAAACATGGGTTTCGGATTCATATCGAATATGCACTTAACAAGGAGTTATCAATAACGGGAGATTTAGTCATTGTTAATGAAATAGTTTGGTCTAGAAACAATACACCTATTCTTGTTGTGTGATATAACTCATTAATAGTAATTAATGTAATGCTTTAACAATACGCCTATGCTAGTTGTGTGATATATATCATTAATAGTAATTAATGTAATGCTTTAACAATACACCTATGCTTGTTGTGTGGTACACATCATTAATAGTAATTAATGTAATGCTTTAACAATACACCTATGCTTGTTGTGTGATATACATCATTAATAGTAATGCATGTAAAGCTTTAAGGCTCTTATACATTATTGTTTGTGCTAGAAGTAAACTTTATTTGACTTATATGTACAGCTGTTAACAATCCCATTTTACATTAATATTTATGATTTAGAAACAACACGCGGACGAGTCGTTGCGCTTTCCAGACCGCAAAGTTTCATTAGCAGTAATGATCACGTGACTTCCATCAGCAGTAAACTAAAATGCGTCTTAAATTAAATGCGTATGTATATTTTATATGAAATTGAAGCAAATTATAAAGGTTTTCATTTGGATACTCTGTACATTTGAAAACGCAACACTTGTTATTTTTTTATTTTTTAGAGGTGTGAAAGGGACACTGTCCGTAAGTACACAGATATTGAGCTTAACCAAATAACTGTATGACTTTTATTCAGTGAAATGTATACATGAAAACTTACAGCATAGAACCAAAGAAGTGTGTCGTAATACATTTCGTAAATGACGCGTATTCGGTGTGGAATACCTGTTTGAAATTCAGTATGTTTTACAGCCAGTCTCGTGACCTTCCATCTGGAATGAATGACGCGTACGCGGTGGCGAATGCCTGTTTGAATATTCAGTATGTTATACAGCCAGTATCGTGACCTTAATGAATGACACGTACTCGGTGTGGAATACCCGTTTGATTATTCAGTATGTTATGAAGCCAGTCTCGTGAGCTTCCACCTGCAATGAATGAAACGTACTCTGTGTGGAATACCTGTTTGATATTCAGTATGTTTTACAGCCAGTCTCGTGACCTTCAATCTGGAATGAATGAAACGTACTCTGTGTGGAATACCTGTTTGATATTCAGTATGTTTTACAGCCAGGCTCGTGACCTTCCATCTGGAATGAATGACACGTACTCGGTGTGGAATACCTGTTTGATTATTCAGTATGTTATACACCAGTCTCGTGACCTTCCATCTGGAATGAATGACACGTACTCGGTGTGGAATACCTGTTTGATTATTCAGTATGTTATACAGCCAGTCTCGTGACCTTCCATCTGGAATGAGTAATACGTACTCGGTGTGTAATACATTTCGTGAATTTGAAGAAAAAACGTTTTAATTATTATTTGTATTTACCTTTTCTGCTGTTCTTGTGACTTTCATTAGCGCATTAGGTTTTCTACATACATATTGCGTAATATGTATAGCCCGCTTAGCTCAGTCAGGAGCGACGTTGATTATCGCGCGCTCGCTATTATTACCCGAGAGTGTAATTTTAGTTTGGGCTGCGAGTTCAAACGCACAAATCGAGCCGACCCTCTTTTTTTGTACCGCGATTGAATTATTCCGTTAAACAATCTTGCATTTAATTAGTAAATATTCAATAATGTTTAGTGTGTAATGTTTGTGAAAGTAATTAGTGTGTGTTTTGTAAGCTAAAAGTTACGGACATTGTCCCTTTAAAGAGTTCGTGCCAAATGACAGAAGTAGAGCAAACCTTATGCAACTGTTTATAGTCACAGTTATATTAACCTTTGGAACAGGAGACTTAACTTAAGGTACAATCTTGATTTGAACAAAAATACAGGGGACTAAAAAATCGAAAATAAAAAATGTTGCGTTTTTAAATGTACTGAGTGAATTGACACCAATTACTTTTCTAGATCGCCTATAGTCCCTTTAAACTTATCCTGATAATTTCTAGATTTAATCAATCTCATTAAAATCGGACCCTTTATCACGCTACGATACTCTACACTACTAAGGATCTGATGACTTCGCATTGGAGGTCACGTCAGATTGACCTTACGATTAGCCAATCAGATTTCAGGCTGCTTCACTACACATGTCGCATTTCAGTCAAATGCTATGGAGCAGTCTACACTCTGTATCGAAAGAGACAATGTCCGTCGTTAAGCTTATAAAACACACACACATTGCGTTGACAAATATAACACTGACATCAACCATTATTGAATATTTGCTGAAAAAACATAATTGTTTGTACGAATTCAATAGCGGTAAAAAAAAAAGAAACCTACCGCTTTGTAGGGTTGAACTCGTAACCCACAGTAAAATTATACTCGCGGCTAATACCTGTCTACCTCGCTACCGACTGCGCTACCTGGCAAAAATGTATTGATACGTACTATATAGAAAACCTAATCTTGTAATTTAATGTTCTCTGTAGAATAATGTTCTGAATTTTTTTCCAAAAATAAATGACTGGTTTTCTTCGAATTCTTGCATCACCTGCCCCTTACCGCTGTAGGTTCGATTCCTCAGGGGCCTAGGAATCTTTATGTGAGGAAGCTATCAAGCTGACTTGCGGAACGTCGGTGGTTCTTCCAAGGTGCCCGCCCGTACACGAAAATTGCCCGGAGGGGCACCTGAGGTCTTCCTCCACCAGTGGAAGCTGGAAAGTCGCCATAAGACCTTAGCTGTTGGTGAGACTATAAAATCCAATTCAATTCGTACTCTTGCTGTAAAACATGCCATTTAGTACATTTCTTTGAATTTATCGTGCAATCCCCAGCATTACCACACGGCGACTTTATCTTGTTCGGATATATGTGTTTTATGTGGATTTTTGTTTGTTTAGTTCACTCGAACATCATCTAAAATGCATATGAAACGCGCGATTTCATTGGTTAATTGAATTGATAGTCTCATGAATATTGATTAGATGAAAGGTCGATCTGATGTGATCTGCAAGGCAAAGTCTTCAGATCATATAGCGGAGAGATTCAAAGCCTAAATAGGATTTGATTTTAATGAGATTGAGATTTAATAGCGAGTTTACTTCTTTAGAATTTGATATGGTAATATTATGTTGATATATGTTTCTCTGTGTCAAATTATTAAAAAATAAAATCAAACTGTGTACCTGTAAATATTAACAACCCATATTCATAATTTGTCCCCAATTCCCACTTTGCTCACGGACGATTCCGGAATTGAACCGCGCTTTTTGAGAATTCCAATAATGCCGCGTATTTTAAGAATTCTTATTTTGCGCAGGGCAATTCCGGATTTGTCCATATTCTCATTTTTGCATACCTATACTGAAACGCAAAAGAAACTCGTCATTTATGTGGAGTCAACATTTATTAAGAAAACATAATAAAATAATAATTTGATATAGGTATAATGAAAACTCCATATTCGTAGGTCAAACTTAACAAAATCACAATTAATTTCTTATCACAGCCAAAAATGCTGATCGTTTAAAACTGACACTCGCCAAAGGAAAGGTCACAAAATCAGTCAAATTTCGTATGCGTGCAAAAGCGGTCCCACAGATGCCAGGTCCTAATGAAGTTGTCCTGACGGACGGTTATTGCTCGCGTTTTGCCGGCACGTGGTAAAGGTTCAACCCGTCCTGTGAGCTGGAACCGCTGCCAGTCTCGTAATTGTAGACTGATGGCAATTAAAATAGCGAGCGACATCTTTCTGTCGTCTTTCAGCTTGGAGCATACCCACGGCTTGGTTTCGTTGCCATGTCAACAGAACTGGGATTGTTTATTTTTTTGTGTGTTTTTACAATGTGCACAAATCGCTATAATCCGACGTACTGACTGGTTCGACAACACCTGTGCGATATAGCGCACGGGGTCCACGTGCACCATTTAAGCAATATAAAGTGGATCGTCACGCATCATTAATTTTATCGGGTAAATGTACTGATTAGTTTTGGAATACAATTAGCAATCCGAATAATTTACTTATTAGTAATATTGTTTTGTGTTTTGGAGGGAACAAATCAAATATATAAAATATGCGTTTCTTTTGCGGCGTTTCAGCATATACATTCTTTCGGTCACTGTGATATCGAAAATCTTACCAGTATGCTCCGCTTAAGCCGGTGCTAGGGGTCGTTAGAGGTATTGCTTCCAACATTACCTCTCATGAACAGACTCAATACAACCGAGTCTGCTACTTTATTATCTTTGTTGTGTTTGTTGCTTCCAAAGAGTCTCCCTTATCAGTATTCTTTAAACAATGAATACGTAATTAAATCGTATGTTTGGGAAAGAATACTTACATAACATGGCTTTTGCAAATGTCGGCCTTATTTTATTTTGGATTATTCAGAGCGCTATATGTTCCAATTTGTATCCATGATTATTATAGGTACACCTATTTATCATATAACTTACGGTGTGAAAGTGTAATAAAACCATGACATAAATATCGTAATACATGTGTGTAATTAATATTAATTTAATCAATGAAAAAAATCAGCAAAAGGTACCAGGATTATATCAGTATGTTACAGCATCCTCTCTTTGTAAATGTAGTGTCACTAATGCCATTTAAATCATTTCCCTCCAGTATGTATATACATGGGTAGAGTGAGATGTGATGGTTGCGTAAACCCGTTATCACATACCTGACATCTGATTCCCCCAGTATGTACACACATGTGTAGAGTGAGATGTGTGATTTTGTTATCACATACCTGACATTTGAATCATATCTATCCAGTGTGTATACACATGGGTAGTGAGATGTGATGATTGTGTTAGCACATACCTGACATTTGAATCATATATATCCAGTGTCTATACAGATATGTAGAGTGAGATGTGATGAAAGTTATCACATATCTGACATTTGAATCATATCTATCCAGTGTGTATACACATGTGTAGAGTGAGATGGGATGACTTGTTTTCGAACCGTTATCACATACCTGACATCTGATCCATTTCCCTCCATTATGTATACACATTTGAAGCGTGAGATGTTTGTTTTTGTTTGTTGGTGTTTTACATCATTTTCAACATATGACGGTGGATTTTTTGTGGTGGAGGCAGTCTGGTTGCATATTTTGCATTTAAGTATTTCTGTCCAGAACGTATCCAACCTGTTGGCTAAGTCTTGATGTTTGCGTAAACACTGTGTCGCAATACCCGACATTTGAATGGTTTCTCTCCATTATATACACGCGTATGTCCAGTAAGTTGATAAATGCGTGAAACGGTGTCACATACCCGACAATTGAATAGTTTCTCTCCATTATATACACGAATTTGTCCAGTAAGTTGGATAACTGCGTAAATGTTGTGCCCGCATACCCGACATTTTGAATGTGTTCTCTCCATTATATACACGCATATGTCCAATAAGTTTGATAATTGCGTAAAAGTGTGTCGCATACCCGACATTTGAATAGTGTCTCTCCATTATATATATGCACATGCCCAGACAGTTTGATAACTGCATAAACACTGTCGCATACCGACATTTGAATGGTTTCTCTCTATGATATACACGCATATGTTATATAATGGAGAGATACCATTCAAATGTCGAATATGCGACAACGAGTTTACGCAGTTATCACCAGTAATTTGAATAACTGTATAAACACTTCGTCGCATTCCCGACATTTGAATGGTGTCTCTCCATTATATACACGCATATGTCCAGTAAGTTGGATAATTGCGTAAACACTGTGACGCATTCCCGACATTTCCATTATATACACGCATATGTCCAGCAAGTTTGATAATTGTGCAAACACTGTGACGCATTCCCGACATTTGAATGGTGTCTCCATTATATACAAGCATATGTCCAGCAAGTTTGATAAATGCGTAAACACTGTGTTGCATACCCGACATTTGAATGGTTTCTCTCCATTATATACACGCATATGTCCAGCAAGTTTGATAATTGCGCGAACACTGTGACGCATTCCCGACATTTGAATGGTGTCTCTCCGGTATGAACAACAGGTGTACTGGTAACAATGATGATAACGTAAACAAAGTGTATACAGTGTATTAGCCAGCTAACCATACAGCCGTCAATTGCACGACCGTTTTTGTAAAATCGCGGCCAAAAGGTTGGTTGTGGGTGGGGTAAAAAGCATTTTTACTTTTTGGAAAACAACATTCCCAACTCTTTCTTCCTCAATATTGCTGTTTTGGATACATTTATAGAAGAAACTTTATCTTAAATGTACCTTTTAACTTTTATCAGTAAAAACAAAATGCCCCAGAGGCATGACCAACTTGGCATGATTGACTTCTATCGCGTATTAGCAAATATTTTACCACCCTGTTTGCATATTGCACACCCAATTCTTCAATTTCTGCCTAATACACTGCATGTCATACAGGTGGTATATGGCCAAGTATTAAGTTTCCGCAACCAACGTCAGCCGCGTAACGTACAACAAAACGACGTTTGCCGTATGTATGGTAAATGAACAACATTAAGGTGAAACTATCACGTAGTATGTGTGTTATGTGATAAAGAGAATCTTACATTCAGGACTTCTAAGGAATTAAATAGTTATATACTAGTTACGATATCTGGATGTAACGTATGATATATGCAAGCATATTTCACTGTGCACAGTGATTCGGTCCGCATTTGCATCTATAATATACTAGGTATTACAAAACAAGTCATTTTATAACGTTATTACACTCCCGGAAACCCACGTTATATGATAAATATAAAAACTTTATTACACCCCCAGAACCCTCGTTATATGATAAATATAAACACTTGGCGCAGTTAAAATATTTCCTTTTAACAACCTATTTCCCGAATATACTGTTATTGCTTAACATACTGGAATAACAACTGAATTTGTAGTTAGACACACACCGGAACAAACATCGTGTTTAATATAAAATGATACAAGTTTGAATAAGTTCATTACCCAAATTCATTAGGCAAATAGGCCAGAAGGATATACAACTTACAAACATATGACTGACATTAATCATATACATGCACATTACTCACAGCTAGTATACGAATACACTGAACTATTTATTATTGCTTTATTCAGTTTATTTAACGATTTATATCATTGATTTACTTAATATTATTATTTATAAATAGTGACTTATTGGTCCGTTGGGCCGGGTGCTTAATTTTCAGTTATTTCATATATAGGTTCGATTCTAAATTGAATATGCACGTGCCACTTTAATAAACTATTTACTTACTTACTTACACTGTACACATGCACTATATATCATTAAGGGGCATCGCGTGGCCGGCTTTCAACGTACTCCTTATACGAGGTGTGAAGTGCCTAGTGTGGAGTGTTTAGGACTAGGTGTCCCTCTTATACAAGGGGGGTGGGGGTGGTGGTCCCCCGAACCCTTCGGGGGAGTGTTTCGGGGGACCACCACCCCCCCCCCCACCCCCACCCCGATATTTTTTTTCATCTCCGGACCAAAATCCTACTCAAACAAGCAATATTTGTCAGGAATAGACATGTTATCCTCGCAAAAAAATGGTTATTTTCCCCCCTCAGATTTTTATTGCAGTTATCAACTTTCTATGATTTTTATTTATTTAGTTTTATTTTTCCAAGTTACTAATGAGAGTAAGGGAATATGCCACGCTACGCCCCTGTCATTTTAATTATTAAAACAATATACATGTTATTGTGTACATGTTTAATAAGTCCGTCCATTTGAAATACTACTTACTCTGAATAAGCTGACCAGATACTGAGCTCTTGAAAAGTAACAGTTGTTTTTGTTTAATGAACTTTTCATAATGTTCTGGGTAATTTTGTCTTTGTCAAGAAGGAGATATACAGTTATTTACGACTTAAAAACCACATATACTATGCGATGAACAATGTTTTGAAGAAAGTACAATATAAATAATAATAATAATAACAATACCATAAATTGTACATTTTGTTTTCTTGAACGGTTATACTTATTCTGTGTGCTTTACTCTGATGTAATACTATGGTGTTGCTGCTAACATAGTACTCTGTGTTTAGTACATGTAAATATTGCATTTACCTGTTGTCAATCTTGTACACATGATTTGTATTTTCGTTGGTCTTTTTTGTAATTTTGCGGAATAAAAGATAACGTTACTGCGTGAATATTGTATACCCTAATCTAGACCTTGATCTAGAATTTTATCTTCTTTTATATAGTAAGCTGTTAAAATGTAAGCGGCCAAATCACAATTAACAATCACATGTATACTGCGTGTTGCTGGTGTGTCAGCGGCCGAATCACAGATAAAAACACCTGTATATTGCGCGTTGCTGATGTGTCAGCGGCCGAATCACAAATAATAAACACATGTATATTGCGTGTTGCTGATGTGTCAGCAGCGGCCGAATCACATACGAAACACATGTATAGTGCGTGTTGCTGGTGTGTCAGCGTCCGAATCACAGATAACCAACACATGTATATTGCGTGTTGCTGGTGTGTCAGCGGCCGAATCACAGATAACAAACACATGTGCGTGTTGCTGGTGTCAGCGGCCGAATCACAGATAACAAACACATGTATATTGCGTGTTGCTGGTGCGTCAGCGGCCGAATCACAGATAACAAAAATATGTATATTGCGTATTGCTGGTGTGTCAGTGGCCGAATCACAGATAACAAACACATGTATATTGCGTGTTGCTGGTGCCAAATCACAGATGTCAAGCACATGTATATTGCATGTTGCTGGTGTGTCAGCGGCCGAATCACTGATATCAAACACATGCGTGTTACTGATGTGTCAGCGGCCGAATCACAGATAACAAACACATATACATTGCGAGTTGCTGGTGTGTCAGCGGCCGAATCACTGATAACAAACAAATGCATAGTGCGCGTTGCTGGTGTGTCAGCGGCCGAATCACTGATAACAAACACATGTATAGTGCGTTTTGCTGGTGTGTCAGCGGCCGAATCGCTGATAACAATGTACTGCTGGTGTGTCAGCGTCCGAATCACAGATAACAAACACATGTACAGTACGAGTTTCCGGTGTGTCAGCGGCCGAATCACTGATAACAAACACATGTATATTGCGTGTTGCTGGTGTGTCAGCGGCCGAATCACTGATAACAAACACATGTATATTGCGTGCTGCTGGTGTGTCAGTGGCCGAATCACAGATAACAAACACATCTACAGTGAGAGTTGCTGGTGTGTCAGCGGCCGAATCACTGATAACAAACAAATGTATGGTGCGTGTTGCTGGTGTGTCAGCGGCCGAATCACTGATAACAAACACATGTATAGTGCGTGTTGCTGGTGTGCCAGGGGCCGAATCGCTGATAACAACGTATTGCTGGTGTGTCAGCGGCCGAATCACAGATAACAAACACATGTACAGTGCGAGTTGCTGGTGTGTCAGCGGCCGAATCACTGATAACAAACACATGTATATTGCGTGATGCTGGTGTGTCAGCGGCCGAATCACTGATAACAACACATGTATAGTGCGTGTTGCTGGTGTGTCAGCGGCCGAATCACTGATAACAAACAAATGTATATTGCGTGTTGCTGGTGGTCAGCGGCCGAATCACTGATAACAAACAAATGTATATTGCGTGTTGCTGGTGTGTCAGCGGCCGAATCACTGATAACAAACACATGTATATTGCGTGTTGCTGGTGTGTCAGTGGCCGAATCACTGATAACAAACACATGTATATTGCGTGTTGCTGGTGTGTCAGCGGCCGAATCACTGATAACAAACAAATGTATATTGCGTGTTGCTGGTGTGTCAGCGGCCGAATCACTGATCACAAACAAATGTATATTGTGGGTCGCTGGTGTGTTTGTTTGAATTGTAATGGAATTGTGCGTCCTGTTATCAAACCATAGTAGGTTATATTGGAACGGCAACCTTAGACGGAGATGAGATGAAGGATGAAGTTTTTCACCAGACATGCCTTTGCCTTGGAACGAACCCACGTGAGCGTGTATATGCAGTTCGACGTGCATGACCTCATCCACTGAGCTACGGAGGCTATGCATGTTTTATCTATCATAAGCGGAAGAATAAGAAGAGAGCTTATGTGATAACATTGGCGTCGTCGTCGTCGACGGAATCTCAATCCACCTGGAGTGGTGCGTGTAGGCTGGAGAATCTTTAAAAAATCCTAGCCCAACCAAATATTGGCATACTTTTATTTACAGTATTGTCAAAAGGGCTGTGCACGCAATTGTGGTTCCTTGATAATCGAATTACATTCACTCACCGTTTTAAATAGCGTGCTCATAATTTAAGCAAATTCAGATATAAATGTTTTATTATCATTTAAAATCAGTGTACTGATACATGTCGTCAAGTGTATATTTTCTCCAATGTTCCTAAATGTTATACACTGTTCGTAAGTGTTCTCCAATGTTCTGAAATGTTCTATATTGTTCGTAATTGTTCTATACTGTTCGTAAATGTTCTATACTGTTCGTAAATGTTCTATACTGTTTGTAAATGTTCTACACTCTTCGTAAATGTTCTGCTATACTGTTCGTACATGTTCTATGCTGTTGGTAAATGTTCTACACTGTTCGAAAATGTTCTATAATATTCATACATGTTCGATACATGGACCATTATTGTAATACATAGTCTGGCAGCCATGTCCACAGACATATCCATTATTTATGTAAACAATATGCACATAGACAATCTCATAATAACAGATCATGCATAATGAGATGAAAGACAATCTCATAATAACGGATCATGCATAACGAGATGAACGACAATCTCATAATAACGGATCATGCATAACGAGATGAAAGACAATCTCCTAATAACGGATCATGCATAACGAGATGAAAGACAATCTCATAATAACAGATCATGCATAACGAGATGAAAGACAATCTCATAATAACGGATCATGCATAACGAGATGAAAGACAATCTCATAATAACGGATTATGCATAACGAGATGAACGAAATCTATCATAATATCAAACAACGGTTATCAAACTACTCAATGTCTTTTTTTTATTGAGGAGGTATTACATTTCATATCCCTACCTCTCGTAACGTCATATGACGTCACGTTCATTAACCGTGCAAGACATCATTTTCATCACCAGAAAACATGAAAACACAAAACTGCAATATTCTCCCATTTCTGCTCATGTGAGATAGACATTTTCCTCATGTGAGATAACTCTATCTTACATGACATGTGACTTATGACGTCATGACGTTACGTCGACGTCGCCTTATTCTGGCGTTAAATCAGCAAAGTCATTGATTTTATGGCGGTAATAAACACATAATGGGAGAAAAATAATCCATCATGAGTGATCCATATGAGATAGGGAAATCTCACCCTCGGGATCAGAATTGCAACCAGGCACTCGGCAGAGCCTCGTCCCTGGTTACAATTCTGACCCTCGGGTGAGATTTCCCTATCTCACATGGATACTCATGATGGATTCTTATATTCTTATTTTAAAGCAACGCTACATCCCAAACAGGATAAAGCTGCATGTTATTTGTTATGTTGAGTGATGGGCATAACACGTTAATTGTTATGTTGAGTGATGGGCATAACACGTTAATTGTTATGTTGAGTGATGGGCATAACACGTTAATTGTTATGTTGAGTGATGGGCATAACACGTTAATTGTTATGTTGAGTGATGGGCATAACACGTTAATTGTTATGTTGAGTGATGGGCATAACACGTTAATTGTTATGTTGAGTGATGGGCATAACACGTTAATTGTTATGTTGAGTGATGGGCATAACACGTTAATTGTTATGTTGAGTGATGGGCATAACATGTTAATTGTTATGTTGAGTGATGGGCATAACACGTTAATTGTTATGTTGAGTGATGGGCATAACACGTTAATTGTTATGTTGAGTGATGGGCATAACACGTTAATTGTTATGTTGAGTGATGGGCCTAACACGTTAATTTTCAGAGGAAATGCCCGTGATAAGACGGTTACACGATGTGCAACCTTACGATTTTGAGCCAGAATACGTGTCTGAGGACGAAAATACATCGGATTCATCAACTGATGATGAAGTCGAACGCGGTGCAAATGGAGAGCTTGTAAAGACTATCGTGTCATGTCATTCGTTACGTTCAGAGGTTCATTACACTATTCACTAATCTAACAAAATAGTGTCTTTATACACTGACAGCAACAACAAACAAAAAACAACGTAAACATTGTTTTCATCGAAATCTGACAGTAAGTCACCCGCAACACTGCAATATCTTGGTACATACACAATAACCGCGAAATGTAGTATATTCCGAATGAATGGACCTGGTCTAAATACGAGCGTCAGATTTTTTTTGCCGATAAGTAGACATGGAATAAATATATTTATTAGATATTATTCATAATTGATAAAAAATTAATGAAAACAATAATAAATGAAACAGCATATAATTTCTATAGTATTATATATTTGCCATAAGTCGCCATTAACACCAAACACTCTAGTAGCGGTGTTTGTAATATGACACGCTCTGTAGTCTCCACTGCCCCCAAATATCAATACAGACTAATCAAATACTGCGGTGCACTATTGAAGTACAGCCTAATTAGGGTACATACGTCGGTATATCACAAAAGCACGCACCATTTAGGGAAACCTAGTTTTATGATATATTTCCTGTTTATTGCAATAACTTGAGCGGTGTAATACCGCCGACGGCAAACGCGTATTGCACAAGACGGATATATCACATGATATGCGAGCTCTAATTGTCGCGCACAAGGACAGAAAAATACTTTGATTTAAATAATATAGCCAAATGTATTATGAGCACGATATAGACAGTTAGTAAGTATACTTACTCATATATACTTACTCCTGATATACAGATCGAAAACAGACCAAACATATGCAATTACCATAATATAAAGTATATTATTCTATTATACTTGTTTTACTTATTGCACGAGCTAAGAGGCGTTATTGTTGTTGTTTTGCAATACAACATTACTGAATTAATATAAAAGCTAGTAATATTATTAATTTTCTGCCTTGTAATAGATATCCATGAAATATTTTGTATTTTTTTTCAAATCCATAGACCTATATATGTTGATAATATATATTTATAACACTATTGGCAGAAGGGGTTTATAATTTAAAATTATTAAAATTAAAATTTGGGAACAAAGACACAGTGTTTATTTCACCGGATTCATTTAAATTTATATGCTGAACGTTCTTAGCCATATTTTAAAAAATGACGGCTACATATTATTAGCGCCGTCAACTCTTCATTGATTCACGTAAAGACGCATGCTAAACAGCTAAACATTCACGTGTATATAAAGATCTAAGACTATACACCTTTCTTCAAATTATCATACGTATACCCGATGAGGTGCTAAGATAATTGAACATAAATTTCAATCTTACTTCATGTATGAATTTCCTCCTCAACGCCGGTCGAATAGGCGAATACAACTTAATTGCTTGGAGACGGCGGGGTAATGCACTTCTCATTTTTATAGTCAAATATCGTTGGTACCGCTGTTGATTTTAATATGCATGGCCTTTTGTTCTCCAAATTCAAAGATAATGAAACCAAAGGATGGAATTCCCACGAAGTCAACTCAAAATGTTTGCTACAAACTCGCGCGTCTTTCGTAGGTTCCCACTTTCTCGACGAGTGGGGCGATTTTCTTCGGTAACGGTGTAACCACACTTCAGATCTTAATATATCATTATCTCGAATAGGGAAACGAAAGAAACTTAGGTTATTATCTTGTCCTTCTTTATGCAAACGTTTTCACCCAGCAACAGCACACGGCATTTTTAACAAGTACCATAATATGTAATCCTACATAGACAATACTATACAACTCAATGCGACACGGCTAATCGTTTGGTACCAATGACGTCACAGGATCACGTGACACTTACCAGGGCGAAACTCGAAGCGTGTGCGCTATGAGATAAAATTGGCTACTGTGAGAAAACGGGACAACCAATAAGTGTAAGATTTGAACAGATTGTATATTATATATATATATTTCCGAATATATACTCAAAAGACACGCCATATTTCACCTTTAAATATGAATGTTTATTGTTTTAAATGTTTACGAAATCAAAACTGGGTTTCTTAATAACTTTTACGATATATCCTTTTCTACACAAACTACAACTGCTCCTATTCATGTAAGTGTACACATTTGTATTTGTGCATTCATAGTGTTAAACGATTCAATTCAAAGGTTTGTTCTACATGTATGCTCAATGTGTAATATTTGTCTATTAGCTTTTGAACAGAGTATCCTGTATCTATGGGTACTTGTAATTCTTAGAAATTCGTTTGACTGGACACGCTACCTTGATGTTATCAGTCATATATATATCCTGTATCTATGGGTACTTGTAAGTCTTAGAAATTCGTTTGACTGGACACGCTACCTTGAAGTTATCAGTTATATATACATCCTGTATCTATGGGTACTTGTAAGTCTTAGCAATTCGTTTGACTGCACACGCTACCTTGAAGTTATCAGTTATATATATATCCTGTATCTATGGGTACTTGTAAGTCTTAGCAATTCGTTTGACTGCACACGCTACCTTGAAGTTATCAGTCTCGTGTATATCTGAGTATGTGCATTTGCAGATCACTTGTTTTATAAGATTGTCTGGTTCTGCACATGCTTCTCCTTAACGTGTTGTTTCTCCTGTATGTATGCACATGTGTTTTGTAAGACTGATTGACTGGTTAAATCGTTTACAGCACATGCTACATGTATATGGTGTCTCACCTGTATGTATGCACATGTGTTTTGTAAGACTAATCATTTATTGCACTTGCTAAACTTAAAGCCTGTCTCGCATGTATGTATGAGCTTGTGTCGTTTAAGAGTGCCGGACTCTGTAAATTCTATACTGCTTTCGGTCCATGTATATGGTGTCTCATATGTATGTATGCGCATGTATATCTGAAGCCTGCTTGACGTTTGAAAAAAATTGCTGAATACGCTACAATTAAATGGTGTCTCGCCTGTATGCATCAGAGCGTGTATTTTTAGATGGCATGCCTGGATAAATTCTTTACAGTAAAAGCTACACTTTTATTAGATCTCCCCTGTGGTACGCGCATATGCGTGTTAAATCTACACAAGCTACATTTGAAATGTGTCTCACCAGTATCTATAAACTCAAAACTGCTCGACACCGCACATCCTTTACTGCACAGGTTACACTTACATGGTGTCTCCCCTGTATGTATGTGAATGCAGGGCCACCTTTCTGTATTGAGGGAATGGGGCCGGGCCGGGCCGGGGCTATGAGAGGGGGAATTTTGCGTTGATTTTAAAGGAAAAGGGATTTTTTAGCTACAAAATTTGCATCAATTATATATCCGTTTTTTTTATTATTTAAGTGGCACCAAGAATGTACCATTCCAAATTACAAAAAGTATGCTGTTTTCCTGTAAAGGAGTTTAACATTTTCTAATAAAAAAAAATTTGTTTTGTTTTTAAGGGGAATATTTCACAGGAAAAGGGGAAAAATATATACTTTTAGGAATTTCGGCCCCAAAAACGGTCAAACGACGGCCCTGAAATGTGAGTTTTAAAACTGTATGACGCTGTAATTCCCTTTATTGCACACGCTACACGTATAAATATGTCTAGCCTGTATGGATGCGCATGTGTCTTTTAAGATTACATGACACCGTAAATCCTTTACTGCACTCGCTACACTTATATGGTGTCTCTCCTGTATGTATTCGCATGTGTTTTATAAGATTACCGGACTCCGTAAATGCTTTACTGCACACGCTACACGTATATGGTGTCTCTCCTGTAT
>JAWPHD010019528.1:0-35321 GCA_037043455.1 Cyrtodaria siliqua | reverse complement strand
TATACTACTATATCAGTGATAAATAGTCCTATAACATAGATAAGTAGTCCTATGACATAGATAACTAGTTACATACTACTATATCAGTGATAAATAGTCATATGACAGGGTTAACTAGTCCTATAACATAGATAACTAGTTCTATACTACTATATCAGTGATAAATAGTCCTATGACAGGATAACTAGTCCTATAACAGAGATAACTAGTTCTATAACAGGATAACTAGTTATATACTAAATATCAGTAATAAATAGTCCTATGACAGGGATAACTAGTCCTATAACATAGATAACTAGTACTATGACATAGATAACTAGTCCTATACTACTATGTCAGTGATAAATAGTCCTATAACATAGATAACTAGTCCTATGACATAGATAACTAGTTCTATACTACTATATCAGTGATAAATAGTCCTATAACATAGATAACTAGTCCTATGACATAGATAACTAGTTCTATACTACTATATCAGTGATAAATAGTCCTATAACATAGATAACTAGTCCTATGACATAGATAACTAGTTATATACTACTATATCAGTGATAAATAGTCCTATAACATAGATAACTAGTCCTATGACATAGATAACTAGTTCTATACTACTATATCAGTGATAAATAGTCCTATAACATAGATAACTAGTCTATGACATAGATAACTAGTTCTATACTACTATATCAGTGATAAATAGTCCTATAACATAGATAACTAGTCCTATGACATAGATAACTAGTTCTATACTACTATATCAGTGATAAATAGTCCTATAACATAGATAACTAGTCCTATGACATAGATAACTAGTTCTATACTACTATATCAGTGATAAATAGTCCTATAACATAGATAACTAGTCCTATGACATAGATAACTAGTTCTATACTACTATATCAGTGATAAATAGTCCTATAACATAGATAACTAGTCCTATGACATATATAACTAGTTCTATACTACTATATCAGTGATAAATAGTCCTATGACAGAGATAACTAGTCCTATAACAGAGATAAATAGTTCTATAACATAGAAAACTAGTTCTATACTACTATATCAGGGATAAATAGTCCTATAACATAGATAACTAGCCCTATGACATAGATAACTAGTTCTATACTACTATATCAGTGATAAATAGTCCTATGACAGGGATAACTAGTCCTATAACAGAGATAACTAGTTCTATAACAGGGATAACTAGTTATATACTAAAATATCAGTAATAAATAGTCCTATGACAGGGATAACTAGTCCTATAACATAGATAACTAGTCCTATGACATAGATAACTAGTTCTATACTAATATATCAGTGATAAGTAGTCCTATGGCAGGGATAACTAGTCCTATAACATAGATAACTAGTCCTATAACATAGATAAGTAGTCCTATGACATAGATAACTAGTTCTATACTACTATATCAGTGATAAATAGTCATATGACAGAGATAACTAGTTCTATAACAGGGATAACTAGTTATATACTAAAATATCAGTAATAAATAGTCCTATGACAGGGATAACTAGTCCTATAACATAGATAACTAGTCCTATGACATAGATAACTAGTTCTATACTACTATATCAGGGATAAATAGTCATATGACAGAGATAACTAGTTCTATAACAGAGATAACTAGTTCTATACTACTATATCAGGGATAACTAGTCCTATGACATAGATAACTAGTTCTATAACAGAGATAACTAGTTCTATAACAGAGATAACTAGTCATATGACAGAGATAACTAGTTCTATACTACTATATCAGGGATAAATAGTCATATGACAGAGATAACTAGTTCTATAACAGAGATAACTAGTTCTATACTACTATATCAGGGATAACTAGTCCTATGACATAGATAACTAGTTCTATAACAGAGATAACTAGTTCTATAACAGAGATAACTAGTCATATGACAGAGATAACTAGTTCTATACTACTATATCAGGGATAAATAGTCATATGACAGAGATAACTAGTTCTATAACAGAGATAACTAGTTCTATACTACTATATCAGGGATAACTAGTCCTATGACATAGATAACTAGTTCTATAACATAGATAACTAGTTCTATACTACTATATCAGTGATAAATAGTCCTATGACAGAGATAACTAGTCATATGACAGAGATAACTAGTTCTATACTACTATATCAGGGATAAATAGTCATATGGCAGAGATAACTAGTTCTATAACAGAGATAACTAGTTCTATACTACTATATCAGTGATAACTAGTCCTATAACATAGATAACTAGTTCTTTAACAGGGATAACTAGTTCTATAACAGAGATAACTAGTCCTATGACATAGATAACTAGTTCTATACTACTATATCAGGGATAAATAGTCATATGACAGAGATAACTAGTTCTATAACAGAGATAACTAGTTCTATACTACTATATCAGGGATAACAAGTCCTATGACATAGATAACTAGTTCTATACTACTATATCAGTGATAAATAGTCCTATGACAGAGATAACTAGTTCTATAACAGAGATAACTAGTCCTATGACATAGATAACTAGTTCTATACTACTATATCAGTAATAAATAGTCCTATGACAGGGACAACTAGTCCTATAACAGAAATAACTAGTTCTATACTACTATATCAGGGATAAATAGTCCTATAACATAGATAACTAGCCCTATGACATAGATAACTAGTTATATACTACTATATCAGTGATAACTAGTCCTATAACATAGATAACTAGTTCTTTAACAGGGATAACTAGTTCTATAACAGAGATAACTAGTCCTATGACATAGATAACTAGTTCTATACTACTATATCAGGGATAAATAGTCCTATGACAGAGATAACTAGTTCTATAACAGAGATAACTAGTTCTATACTACTATATCAGGGATAACTAGTCCTATGACATAGATAACTAGTTCTATACTACTATATCAGTGATAAGTAGTCCTATGACAGAGATAACTAGTTCTATAACAGAGATAACTAGTCCTATGACATAGATAACTAGTTCTATACTACTATATCAGGGATAAATAGTCATATGACAGAGATAACTAGTTCTATAACAGAGATAACTAGTTCTATACTACTATATCAGGGATAAATAGTCCTATAACATAGATAACTAGCCCTATGACATAGATAACTAGTTCTATACTACTATATCAGTGATAAATAGTCCTATGACAGGGATAACTAGTCCTATAACATAGATAACTAGTCCTATGACATAGATAACTAGTTCTATACTACTATATCAGGGATAAATAGTCATATGACAGAGATAACTAGTTCTATAACAGAGATAACTAGTTCTATACTACTATATCAGGGATAACTAGTCCTATGACATAGATAACTAGTTCTATACTACTATATCAGTGATAAATAGTCCTATGACAGAGATAACTAGTTCTATAACAGAGATAACTAGTCCTATGACATAGATAACTAGTTCTATACTACTATATCAGTAATAAATAGTCCTATGACAGGGACAACTAGTCCTATAACAGAAATAACTAGTTCTGTACTACTATATCAGTAATAAATAGTCCTATGACAGGGACAACTAGTCCTATAACAGAAATAACTAGTTCTGTACTACTATATCAGTGATAAATAGTCCTATGACAGAGATAACTAGTTCTGTACTACTATATCAGTAATAAATAGTCCTATAACAGAAATAACTAGTTCTGTACTACTATATCAGTGATAAATAGTCCTATAACAGAAATAACTAGTTCTGTACTACTATATCAGTAATAAATAGTCCTATGACAGGGACAACTAGTCCTATAACAGAAATAACTAGTTCTGTACTACTATATCAGTAATAAATAGTCCTATGACAGGGACAACTAGTCCTATAACAGAAATAACTAGTTCTGTACTACTATATCAGTGATAAATAGTCCTATAACAGAAATAACTAGTTCTGTACTACTATATCAGTGATAAATAGTCCTATGACAGAGATACTAGTTCTGTACTATTATAACAGTGATATGCATATGAGTCCTATAAAAGGGATAACTATAGTCCCTACCTACAGATATATAATGCTTTCTGAAGTGGTGGACAGAATGTCTTTTCCTCTCTTTTTTAATTTCGAGTCAGAAGATTCACGGAGGCGTCATAAAAATAGGTAAAAACGTCGCACAGGAAATGTAGCTTTCACAGAACACAGTCAGCCAGCATTAATAGACAATGTGGTGTTGTTGAGTCAAAGGTTCACAGAGGCGTCATAAGACCCACAAATCTCTGATTCCCTTTATCAGTAGATGTATATGTTTTTGTGGTGTTGTTGAGTCAATGGTTCACAGAGGCGTCATAAGACCCACGAATCTCTGATTCCCTTTAACAGTTTGTATATGTTGATGTGGTGTTGTTGAGTCAAAGGTTCACAGAGGCGTCATAAGACCCACGAATCTCTGATTCCCTTTAACAGTAGATGTATATGTTTTTGTGGTGTTGTTGAGTCAATGGTTCACAGAGGCGTCATAAGACCCACGAATCTCTGATTCCCTTTAACAGTTTGTATATGTTTTTGTGGTGTTGTTGAGTCAATGGTTCACAGAGGCGTCATAAGACCCACGAATCTCTTGATTCCCTTTAACAGTAGATGTATATGTTTTTGTGGTGTTGTTGAGTCAATGGTTCACAGAGGCGTCATAAGACCAACGAATCTCTGATTCCCTTTAACAGTTTGTATATGTTTATGTGGTGTTGTTGAGTCAAAGGTTCACAGAGGCATCATAAGACCCACGAATCTCTGATTCCCTTTAACAGTAGATGTATATGTTTTTGTGGTGTTGTTGAGTCAATGGTTCACAGAGGCGTCATAAGACCCACGAATCTCTGATCCCCTTTAACAGTAGATGTATATGTTTTTGTGGTGTTGTTGAGTCAACGGTTCACAGAGGCGTCATAAGACCCACGAATCTCCGATCCCCTTTAACAGTTTGTAAGATTGTTTAAGTGGTGTTTTTGGTTTTGAGTCAAAGGAGTTGGTATAAACTATTAATTTGACGCTCCCGTTTTGGGGTTTGGCCTGGCTAGTTTAAGCCGTTTATATTGTGTCTATATAGTTTGGATTCTCAAAACAGGTAAATGTGGATGTTATTGGCGGGATGACTATTTTAAAGATTAATGTCTTCATCATGTGGTAAGCCGACACCAGAGCTAAACTTAATGGTTGTTACTTTTCCATTTGGAAATGACACTTTAATTGGCAAATTTTGAACATTTGGCGGGCATTGCAAATTGTATGGTAAGGCTATACCACCCCGTGAAAGAAATGGGTCTTGATATTCGGATATAGGTTGTTCTGGTGCCGAAGTGCGTTGTACGAGGCGAAGTGGTGGGTATTCTTTAACAGAACCCTGTTTATTGGTTGATTTAGCCATTGCCTTTTTGGGTTTGAATTTTGGTTGCTTTTCAACCTTTTGATTCGGAGCGATTTTTCTTTTTTTAGATAGTGTTGGGGCTGAATGTTTTTGTAACTCTGTGTAAGCTTTGTTGTCTGAAAGAAGTGTATTCAGTGCATTATTGATTGTACCTAGTCGACTATGTAGGTTCGGATCTAGCATGTCCAAACACAACTGGTTGATATATTTGTGAAATGAATGTAACTGTCCCCTGTATGATTGAGATTTCTCGTTTGTGAATGTTTCTTGACTTAATTCAGTTGTCGATATGATGGGTTCTAAATCAGTGTCTTCTTCCTGGGGGTTTTGTAAACAAATGAATGAGTGAACTTTATGAATATGTTTACAGATATCGTCTTTGTCCGGACATCTACAGCAGTATAAATGTCTGCACAGGTTTATGCAAGGTGGTTTCATACACTTTACGAAACAAGAAGTATATGTGCACACATTACATAACTTAGTTATTGTGTAATGTTCCGTGGACCTGCAAGATGAAATTAAGAAAGTGTTTTCATTGATGTTGTTAAGGCTATTGTCGTTTATATTGATCCCATGTTCATGTCTGTCGGACTTGTCTATATTTAATGCTTGAGGGGTACTATACACTGTATATCGTTTTCTTCTTAAAAAGTAGTGTTCTTCGAGTAATAATAAATAATTCAATAAATCTTCTATTGTATTTTCCTTTATTAAAGAAGTTTCTTTTTAATGTTTTGTGATAACTTTCAACAAAATTGTTTGTTTTTATTTCTGTTTGTAAATCTTTTCTCCTGTAAGCAATACACCATTTTTCCGGTCTTGACGCATAGTTTTTTTCAAAATAGGATATAAAATTACTTTCTGTATATCTGTATGTGTTAATGAATTGTTGGAGTTTAGTCTGATAATCATTGACAGATTGTGAGTACATCAGGGAAGAAAGTGTTTGTTTGAAAATGTCCCTATTGTTTTGATTATTTATTTTCTTAAAGTTTCTATCCCAGGCCCTACGTACATGCCATATGCAAAGATATTGTGAAATGGAGTTGCCAAAAATAGTTTTTGCAGCATTGCATGCACAAAGATCATCATCAGTCATTAATGTATTAACCTCTGTTTCGGGTGAAGCGTTTTGTACATACTTGAGAAAAAGTGTAAATGTGCGTTCATCCTCTTTGTTACAGATGCAGAAAGAAACGGGATAGCCTTTTTTATATTCATCCACCACCATTACAGTAATCAATTTAAAATCATAACTGTTGGTGCCATGTGTGGAGTCAATACAAAGTATGCGTGGTGCGAACTTGGAGTACATGTCCTTTTGTTCTTTAGACATGAAAATTAACATAAAGTCATCCCTTTGCAACATCTTATTTGTGTCCTCCTCATTTTGGTGTTTAAAAAACAGAATCGGGTTGTAAGGTTTTGATTGTAGATCTTTAACAAGAAGGCTAAGAGATGTGGCATTACCTAGGTCACGATTAGTATTAATTTTGATAAGTTGTTTTTCAATTGAATTAATTGTTCTTTTTTCAATTAAATGGTGTTTTTGAAAGACAAACTCTTCTCTGTTTTCTAAACTACCAGCTTCACCACAAACTTGTCTCAATATTCTGTCACTTGGTACACCTAACGATAATTTTGTTGCTATTTCTTGTCTTACAGACTGGGGAACTGGCAAAAACTTAGTTTGATTTAAGGTAGTAGCATGCGTATGAGTGTGAATATATTTAACAGAAACACCGTCTTCAATAATTTTTACCATCATCCTTGCCGGACAGACTGTGTTCTGCTTGCATGAACCCTTCACATTTGTTTTTCCTGCACGACCTTGACCAATGTTTTTAAGAGTGTGCTTTCGGGGTTTACCACTTCTGTTGCAGACATATTGAATGTATTGGTTATTTTTTTTATGAATTTTTTTTGTTGATCTTGGTTTAGAAAAAAAAACATTGTTACTTATTTCCTCATTTTCTTTCCAGGAAGTAAATTCTTCTAAAGTTTGGAATACCAAATTTGAAACGGAAAATTGTAAAGAATGATCAGATGTTAAATGATTGACCATTCCCTCAACAGTCTTAAACAATGAATTGCAACCGCTAGCAAGGCAACTCATTAACCTTACTCGACCATTCGGAGTACTGGAAACAACAGTTCTAGAACCATCTGCTTTAGATTTCTTAACCGATTTCTTAACTGAAGAATTAAAGTCTGAACAAGTCTGAATCCTAGACCCTGGTGATCCAGAGTCCTGACGAACATCTAAGCCAGCATCAACTACCTGTTCGATTAAAGGGATATCTGTACTATTTGTTGAAGTAGATGAATTACTTGAGGGGTGTTTAACCTTCATATGTTGTATCAAGTTAACCTGAGACACATCGTTTTCTTCAGTTAATGAATGTTTTGCTGTAACATGCCTCTTTAAATTGAATGATCTTTTGCAAGCATATGAACAGTATTTGCACTGCAATGTCTTTTCAGGGAAGCTACAATTAATTGACATCTTACCAACATTTTCAAAACCTTTTTGAAATGGAAGACTCTCGACAATAACTGGGGATCTGATATTACTATCTGGGTCATTAGAGCCTTGTTGTGCAGTTTCAACATCAGAATGAACCAAAACACTACTCACAGGTACTAGGTTTACAGGGACAGTGGGCCCCTGTAGAACCGTAGTATCAGAAGCTGCAACACCGAAACTATTAACAGGTAGACTGGATTTCAGTAGACCAGTATCTATACCCAATACATTTAATCCTGATAAGCCTGTGTCAATAACAACATCTGATTGGTTTGGAACAAAATGCTGATCACGTGAGTGCTGCTGCTCCAAGGCAACATCATAATGTCCTCCTGAAGCAGTTGAATATACTAAATGCACCTGAGCCTGGGCATTACCAACAGGATCAAGAGACGTTGTTGAGATATCAGGATGCTCTGGACTTCCACCCAGAGTAATCTGAATATTAATTTCAAATAAACGACCAAGAGCTACAATGCATTCATGACCAGCATAGACCCCATTTCCTGACAAATGATCTAACTGACGAGCCATATAGCTTGACAAGTCTTCATCAACAGAATATGGAACAAAATGATTGCGAAAGTCATCAGCATGATCTCTGATATAACTAATAGCCATCGCCCTCAGTAAGGCATATTCATCTTCTGATCCATACAACCCGTAGCTTATAGCCCGAAACAAACAGTTTCCATCACCATACACCCTCCTTCTTACCCTACCAAATGTAAGCAGATATTGGTCCTGGTTGAAAAATTCAACAGGAACCATCCCAAGATCATCTGCGGGGATATCAAAGGGACCATCATCGATAACCTGAAAGTTGAAACATATAAAAGGATTTTTTTTAAAAAGGTGGTTAAGACACTGATTAATGTTAAATATTATTAATTGTTTACAATGTTGTCCATATGAGCACAACAAAACTACTAGTATTCAATCAATTTAATGTTAATAAGAAAATGCTAATAAAATATCAATTATAAATTATTCGGTATTATAATTATTTATTCAGTATTATAATTATAGCAAACATGACATTTGATTAAACAATTTCGGGATTGTGATCATTACAGATAAATCGTAATTTTATTCAGCTTTTACATCTCTCTTCCACCTGTTTGTGCCTTTCTTTTATGTGGGGCCTTAGTAATGTTTATATAGATTATGGTCCATAGATTATTGGAGGTTCCTGGTAATATAACAACACTGAACCATTTCTAGAACTGAAAGGTAGAACTAAAACAATATTAAACAGTTTCCAATCTGGCAGGTGTGTTATATTCTAAGCACAATAAGACTTGAAATGGCACTTGAGTTAAATATCCAAGAGCCTAAGACATAATCAATATTGTGCCTAAAACCATGTCTGCTGAGCCAGTCAGTTCAATCTACCCAGCTTTTGCTTATTAAAGTTAAAACATTATTCTCAGGTTTGATTACAGTGTGCAACATTTTAAAACATTCTCAGGCAAGTAAATGTGTAAAATGAAATACTTTTATATTTGTTTTCAATAAACAAAAGCTGGGGTGTTGACAACGTTGAGTGTTTAACATTGAGATCCTTCAGCAGCATCATAGCAAAAATTCAACATAAATACTCACAAACACAAACTTTTAAATGTAACATACATAACATTAGACAGCAACAGATGATCTTACCTGATACTGAGAACTCCCATTCTGTACAGTGACATATGATCAAATACTAAATTTAAACAACAAACAAGGATATTTATAAATGATTCACAAACTTACATACTTCCAAGGTCTTTCCTAGAAATATATTAAGGGATACTAAGGGAAATAAAATCTGAATATAATTGGGTGGGTGTGGGAGGGAGTTGCACTTCAGGTGATCAATCAATATTTTTAGGGATTATGATTTGTTTGGATTCAATTTGAAGTATCTTTCAACTTGAAACAAAAGGATTTTTAAGAAGTTTAGCCAATAAGGAGCTATTGATAGACGGGTATAATACATTGTACAGATTTTTTGGTGCTTTAAAGGGATAGGACAGAGAGATCAAAGGATATGGTGTCAATTAAGGAGTAGATGGAAATCAGATTTTATAATTAAGGGATAGAGTAATATGCTCTTAAAGGCCATGGCGTCTAAGCTATAATGGAGCTGCAGTGGCAATCTCATTAAAAAAAATGCTAATTACGCTTTGATACTCTCTGCTATAGGATCTGACAACTATACCTTGGAGGTCACGTCAGATCGACCTTTCACCTAATCAATATTCATGATACTAATATAACCAATGAAATCGCGCGTTTTATATGTAATTCAGATGATGTTCGAGTGAACTGAACAAACAAAATCCGAACATATATCCGAACAAGATAAAGTCGCCGTGTATTATTGCTGTGAACTGCACAATAAATTCGAAGAAATGCACTAAATAGCATGTTTTACAGCAAGAATACAAAGTAAATCATTGTAATTGTTTTGAGAACATTCTTCTACCGAGATCATTAAATTGCAACCTTAGGATTTCTATATAGTACATATCAATACAGTTGGCCCGTTAGCGAGGTAGGCAATTATTATTATCTGTGAGTGTAATTTTACTGTGGTTTATGAGCTCAACCCTACGAAATGGTACCGTAATTCTTTTTTCTCAGATCAATTGTAATTTTCTAGTTGCAGGTTCCTATATATATATCGCAACAAAATATCATTGCAGTATGTTTAAGCCTATGAGGACAGAAAATCAAACATAGCCTCTATTAATACAATACAGATTGACTGTTGGTGTCCATTATAAAGAAATCCTTCACAAGATGGTGAAGGTGTGTTTTGTTGATCTGCTTTGATGAATATTCTCAGCAGATGAGGTTAATGTCCATGACACTTTACTGGCATCATGTCGTAACGTGGCTCTTACTTTTTTTGCTTTGTAATTGACATATTTTATATTAGAGATTATTTAACTGCCGGGAGAGATTATAGGGGAATCCTTCACAAGATAGTAGGAGTGTGGTTCTTTTCATGAACAACCGGATGTTTACTGAAAATTACAACACGCATACCATCCAGTGAGGGATTTCCTATAACTGAAACCCAGTAAATAATATATTTATTACATTTGTTTTCACTGACATATTTTACCCATATAAATCTAATAATAAAATTTAAACATATTTTAGTTTTAAAAGTGGCATTTTAAATGAAGATATTAATGAAAAAATATCATTAATCTTACCGTATTTAACGAATGGGAACTGAGAGCTTGCAACAAATGGTCCTTCTCAAAACCAAACAACTCTTCAACAAAACTAGACTGAAACTGTAAGAAAAGCATGCATCTCAATACATAACTCGATTACTACATATGTATACCACCAGTACATGTGTTTTTAAATGAGTTAAACAAATTATTTTAATTTTAATGAGCATTTTTGCTTCATCCTGATGGCAGGATATTTACAGTACAGGTTCTACCCAGAAATACTAAAAATCGACTGACCGACCGTCATACATAGCCTAAAATGTGCTGGAAAATGATGTTAAAGGGAAGTGCATCAGGTTTGGTATTAATATTACATTTGTTCAAATACATTATTTGTGTATTTAATTGATAAAAATAAACAAATGAGCCACAAAACACATAAAGTTTGTTTGTATGGTGTTTTACGTCATGTTCAACACATGTAAGGTTATATATGACGGTCGATGTTTTGTGGTGGACCACCAATACCAGTACTCCCGCCATCCACACTTCCTCACTTACAAGTCGAGCTCCCAGTAGAATTCGAACCCGCAACGGTAAGAGGAGAAGGCTTACAACGCAACATCAACCATTTGTACACAGAGATGCCAAAAGAAATTACGCTGAACATATAAAATAAACAACCTGAAGAAGGTATTTCCGAACTATGGTGATGCGCCAGGTATATATACTCAGCGGCATAAGAAAGTAGCCACTTTGAAAGTTTTACTATACACCCTATCCTCTTTATCAAGCAACATTCCCTTAATGATTCGACCTATTGAAAAACAAAAGACAACATGAGATTGGCAATGGAATGATAAAAACTTTGGTACCAAACATGGCATATTCAATTAATTCTTAAAAGACTTTATACAATTAAATCTAAACAAAACTCAGTGGCTACTTTCTTATGCCGCTGAGTATATATGTTAAACTTGGCGGTAAAATAAATCGCAATGTATGGCAATATGAGCGTCATGTGTAGAAAGATACCACCGATTTGCTCTGCATGACAGCTATTTATAACTTGGGGATTTCTCAATGGACTTGTAAGACTTATTGTAAATTATATTTTTTAATTATTTGGTTGTATTATGAAATGGTTCATTTTCCATCTATTTAAAGTTTTAAATTGTCATTATATACTGCTTTATGTTTATAAACAAATTAGGCACCAAATCCTGATGTACTCCCTTTAAACAACAAACAAACATAAATCTCAGTTACTTGATTTACTCGTTCATATTTTTGTATTTAACCGACTGGAAATAGATATTATCTTGAATTATGGGAACGTGGTTCTATTACACCTGCCCATTTCATAAATTTGCGTATGGACCTCACATTACATTAGTTGTTAACTACATGCCTATGCGACTAGGTACAGCCTGTTGATTAAACATTTACAGCCTGTGTATATACATGTATGTTGAAAAATCAATTCCCAGCCACACATCGTCGATAGCTCAGTCGAAAGAGAGCTGGCAAGGTAACCCAGAGACGTTGGGTTCGAGTCCCGGTTGCAGCACAATTTATTCACTAACAACTTATTCATCCCTAATAAAGTGTAATTCTTATTTTGTATAGATCTACTCACATCTAATCCATCCTTCATAGCAATGACCATAACAAAGTTTATCTGAAAGACAATTAAAGATTATTTAAACATATTTCTTTTACATTGATTGCAAAGCAAGTTCTTGCAACATATATTAATCACCCTTGATAGTTTCCTGGTTAGAACCAGTATTAAGCAATGTGGATTAATACTCTTGCTCAAGGATAAATATCATGGCCATGGCGAGGTTCGAACCCACGACCTCTCGTTCTGAAGCCCGACGCTCTACCACTGGACCACATGGTGAAAAATTAACAAAGTGGCAGCATTAACAGGAGACGGATTCTGCATTCATGACACTTATTCAGCTTATTAAAATTGTGAGCCAATCCGACACCCTCCCACCAGTTTATTTACCGAGAATTAAAGGGTGGGTGTCAGGGAAGTGGGTAAGGTAACTGTGGTTAATGGGACAGGTGTTGGGAGGGTGGGTGTGGGTGTCAGTAGGGCTCAGTTGGGGTGTATATAGGTTGATAAAGCGCGTTACTACGGTCTCACCGCAGAGCTAGCTTTTATGGCGATACAGGTAGAGCGTCTGCTTCACATGCAAGGGTCCCCGAGTTCAAACCCGATGCCTGTCTAAATATTTAAGTGTAAAATTTTCAGTCAGATTACATTGGTGGAAAATCCGGGTAGCCTATGAGTCACATTGTATGAGGTGGTTATGCCCAGATCATTGTATATGTTGTTGTTTATATGTGTTGTGGGATATTTGAAGGTTTCAAATATCAAAAATAAAAAGGTTGGAGGTATGTAGTAGGACTCAGTTGTGGGGTATGCAAATAGATAGATAGGTTGATAAGCGCGTTACTACTGTCTCGCCGCAGAGCTAGCATTTATGGCGATATCAGTTGAGCGTCTGCTTCACATGCAAGGGGTCACGAGTTCAAACCCTCTGAGTACCTAAATATTTATGTGTAGTTTTTTCCGGTCCGATTACATTGGTGGAGAATCCGGATAGGCATTGTATGAGGTTATGCCCAGATGCCTAGATCATTGTATATGTTGTTGTTTATATGTGTTGTGGGATATCAAATATCAAAAATAAAAAGGTTGGAGGTATGTAGTAGGACTCAGTTACAGGGTATGTAAATAGATAGGTTGATAAGCGCGTTACTACTGTCTCACCGCAGAGCTAGCTTTTATGGTGATATCAGTTGAGCGTCTGCTGCACATGCAAGGGGTCCCGAGTTCAAACCTGATGATTGCCTAATTATTTGTGTAATTATTCCAGCCCAATTACAGTGGGAGTCTTCTTCCCTGTATGAAGCTATAGTATAGGGTCTGTAAACAGTAACTATCTTCCTTTAATCTATCTTCCTTTAATGCCAAACCCCTGCTGGGGACCTTGGCATGCGTCATCATACAATGACGTTAGATAGGGCTGGGGTTGGGGTATATTGACTCTGCAAAATAAAATGTTATGTTATTGATGAGGTGAAAAGGGATATCCTAGAACTCTGGAGGGGTAGGGTTCATACTTCACTGGGTCGCTAAGGTCTCCTGATGATGTGAAAAGGGATATCCTAGACTTCTGGAGGGGTAGGGTGCATACTTCACTGGATCGCATACCTAGACTTCTGGAGGGTTAGGGTGCATACTTCACTGGGTCGCTAAGGTCTCCTGTGTGTGGGTGTGGGTGTGGGTGTGGGGGGGTATATTAACTCTGCAAATTAAAATATTATGCTATTGATGATGTGAAAAGGGATATCCTAGACCTCTGGATGGGTAGGGTGCATACTTCACTGGGTCGCTAAGGTCTCCTGTGTGTGGGTGTGGGTGTGGGTGTGGGTATATTAACTCTGCAAAATAAAATATTATGCTATTGATGATGTGAAAAGGGATATCCTAGACCTCTGGATGGGTAGGGTGCATACTTCACTGGGTCGCTAAGGTCTCCTGTGTGTGTGGGGGGGCACAGGCACCCGGCACAGAGCTAGGATAGTAAAAGATGGATTTGAGTGGTTAAAATATTAATTAACTGAGTTCTGGACTCCCAAAAAAAGGTTATATATATGTATATATATTATATTCTTAAAGGTATGGAACTCCTAAAATGGCCAAAACCACCAACAGTTCTATACTAATTGTTATTTCTCGTTACGTAAGATAGCCTGGGCAGCATAACCTGCTCATGTCACAAGCAGAATCATACATGTGATACCTCACGGCGTGAGATGAAATCTCACGGAATTCTAACCCTCCTCCCGGCCCCACGGAATTGTGTGAAAAACTCCCGTAAAATTGCTAAAATCGATTTTTCGAAAATCATCGGTCTATTACCTGCCAACTTGATGTTATTGTCTCGCGATTCGCGAGACCATCACGTGACATACCTAATAGCCTGGGGGAAAGTGGGTGAAACTGTTATTTGCAAACAGTTTATTGGCTTAATTGATCTTACCAAAGGATTAGCAGCACACTTATGAAGTCTTTAATGATGTATGTAATTAAATAGGTTAGATACGACTTGAAACAAATTGCCGGCGTCATTTATTTACAAGGTTGTTGAAATGAATAGCGAAAACGAAAGTAGACTGTCAACGTGAATTTGATGAGTATGTATGATTTAATTAAACACAATTGAGTTGTGGGGAATAGGGGTGGGTATCTGAAATAAATCGATCAAGATGGGGTCTCAAACATTTTTAATCAAGATGGAGTCTTTTTCGAGTTAAAAAACACATTTTTTTCTTGAATCAATACTCGCTGATAAGCAGAAATAGAATGAATTCAAGAACGACAACTCCTACGAAATTTCGTACTTCGTACTCAATCAGATTCGTACTATTGTACATCAAACTCAATTTGATTCATACTATCGGTTATTTTGTAGAGGGGAAGTTATTATGCAGCCAACCGTGCAGCCGTCTTTTGCACGGCCGTTTTTGAAAAATCGCGGCCAATATTTGGTGGAGTGGGTGGGGCAAAAAAAATAAAAATTAAACTCTTACTTTCTCAATATTTTTATGTTTTGTAAGTACGAAAATATAACAACAAACTTTAAAGGGACACTGTCTGTAAGTATTAAAGTAGATTATTGAGCATAACCAAACAACAGCGAAATGAACAGCGAACATGTTTATCATTGGTTATTAAATAAAATGTTGTTTAAAAACTGTTTTTATTCATTCTTGTTATCTCCCCTGACATAAATGAAGAAACATGTTTAAAAGTGTATTTTTAGGTATTCGTTTATGGAATTTTAGTATAAAATACTGCTCGCGCGCTAAAAATAGTCCGTGAAAAAACCTCCCAGAATTTTGCATGAATCTCCCTTAAAAAAATCACTAAACTCCCAGATTGAGGTCCTGAAAGTATCACATGTATGCAGAATTATATATATAACCAATAAAACATAAACTGTCATTCAGTCTCTCGTAGTTTTTTTGTACCACAGAATCAAATATGCCAACTTGAGGGAATTTCAATTCAATGACAAGAAGATGGCACGGCCCTTACTACCTATAAGCTATAGGTTTAACATGGTGGCATGTGTTAAAAACGACTAAAACATAATGGGATAATTAACTCGAACGGATACCTGAAGCGCCGAAACTGAAAGTTGTCGTGGAAGCTGTGAATTTCGATAATTTCACGAGAGACGGATTTTTTCAACAACATTCACCCATCGCGATTCCAGAAGGAGGTTGAACTATTTTTTGTAACAAGACATCCGATTGGACGAAGGTAGGTACCCGATTTTGCACTACGTTAATGCATAAATAACCTTACTAACGGGAACCAACGAACGTAAACATTGGCGCGTTTTTTGAAAACGTTTTCAGAAGATAATTAATGAAAACGCTGTAGACTAGTAATTAGTTATTCATCTTGAATGTTAAAATGATGATCAGTTGGTAAGCTAGTCTAGTGTTTTTTCCTGAACTTAATTCAGAAACATCGTTATATCACATGTTTCCTTCATTTGTATAACCCCCACTTTTGGGGTAGATACATACAGTATACTGCCTGGTTTCACCTTGTCCGTCCGTCTTTCCTCACAAACTTGTCCACATTAAATCCCTTCTCCCCCTGAAGCAGATCTTGTAAAACTTCATTGTTAGCTGTCTGTGATGAGAAGGTGACCCATATTGAAATGGAGTTCAGTATCTAGGTAAAATTTTACAGTCCTCTCTGTAACTTTACCCCCATCCACCCCTCCTACTGAAGCAAATCTCATAGGGGTAGGACCGTCTCATTTATTGGTGGGGGTGGGTGACAAATTAAAAAAAATGACAAGCCGGAAAAGGTATATGTTGGAAAAATATCAGGATTCTCTGGAGGCATATAGGCGGAGGGACTATAAAACTTAGAATCACACACTCCCTCCCCACCCACCCCCACACACACTCTAAAAATACACACACACACAGCCTGGTAATGATGCCCATTTTGTGGGAGGTCCCATATGGCATATATGGAATGAAATATTTGCTTAAATGTTTGTTATATGGAAAAAAATAAATCTGTATGGAAACGCATTTTCATATGGACTTTTTTTTTTAGGAAATTGAACCATTTTGTGGGAGGTCCCATATGGCACATATGGAATAAATATTTGCTTAAATGTATGTTATATGGACAAAAACCAATTTCTGTATGGAAACAAATACATTTTCTTATGGATTTTTTTTTTTAGGAAATTGAACACTCATATGGCATATGGAAAATAATATTTGGCTATATATGGCACATGGAAAAAATAATTTAAAGGCAGGGTATGCTTAACAATGTAAAATGAAACGAATAATATGATTATGCTATCAAATCAATGGAATAGAATTAAACTTTACATACTATGCCAAATACATATAGTGTATTAATTACGCTCTGTTCCCTGCGCTGACACTACGCAAACATCAGGTGGTGTGCACTTCCAAGTGATTTATTTATAGCACAGGTATTGTTTATGTAAACACACAGAGCTAAAAAGTTGGCATACCTTTTTAACCCAGCGTAGATGTTTCTAATCAGTTGTTTTAATTAACGCAAGGGTTAATCAGGTGATTTAATGCAAATTTCAGGGTAATATTATATACTAATACCAGGGCTCAATCTAGGCAAGGAATTTAGGGAGAAGTCACTTCTCCCTCAAGTGATTTTAGGGAGAAGTGGAGAGAATTTAGAGAGAATTTAGGGAGACTTCACGCGACGTGTATACGTAGACAACGGTTGAATAGTCATCACCATGTATATCGCAGTACAGTGTAATGCACACTAATTCTTTTTACTCTATAATATGAGCTTGAAATATTGATGCAGATTTCTATGATAATGGATTTATTACTATACTGTACCTTTTTAAAAAAAAAAAAAAAAAAAAAAAAAAAATTTCGGCGACTTGAACTTCGCTTTGATGTGCTGCCAAGGCGAAGTCAAGAGTAGATTGAGCCCTGCTAATACTTGATACAAAGTTTGCATTATCTCCATTTAGGTTGAACATAGACATATTCAGACTTTAACAGAGCATTTGTAATGAAGTCTCAGTGTTTAATGTTCCCTGTACTTCTGCTGCTACGAACTCTCAACTACGATCTCATATCAAAATCATGTTATAAACAGTGTATTATACAGCAGTTATAAACAGTGTATTATACAGCAATTGGGATATTTTCCATTTAATTTACGTCTGTTCAACAGTATTTTTCCACTAGCTAATTCCACAACTGTATACTCTGAATCACTTTTACACACTATTTCTTAATCTTACCACTTTACAAGTTGCCTGCTAATGTAAATGACAAGTACCGGTATATACATGTAGTATAATACAGCCTCTGATATTTACTAATTCTTCTTCTTTCTCCCCTTTTTTGATTTGGAACATTTATCACAATACCAGTGTTCACTTGATGGCTCTTCAATAATTCCCAGATAATTCCTGAATTAAATAGGGAAAAATCAATTAACATTTATAAAACACGTACAGTCTGTTTTGTGTATAAATATACATGTATACCTATGAGAACAGTAACTGCACATGGTGGTTTGTGTAAATATACATGTATACCTATGAGAACAGTAACTGCACATGCTGGTTTGTGTATAAATATACATGTATACCTATGAGAACAGTAACTGCACATGCTGGTTTGTCTCAATATAAAGATCTTTTATATGAAAATAATGGTGGTGGCTTACAATTTATATAATATCAGACAAAATATAATCTATAAAGCAGATCCTTTGACAACAGAATGCTCACAAAACAAAACAAGAGGTCAATGACCTTGAAGCTCTACTGATTGATTTTGATATCAGGAAGTAGTCGCTACAGACTTGTTTTTTGAAAATCTATTTTTAACCGTGGCGGCCATCTTGAATTTCCGGCCGACCTGAAATTTTGCTAGGATCAATTAGACATTAAGAGCAACATTCCTGTGAAGTTTCATGAAAATCCGTCCAGTAGTTTCAGAGAAGTAGTCGCTACAAGTTTTCATTATATAACTCTACGTAAACAAAGATGGCCGCTGGCAGCCATGTTTAACGTCAAATCAAAACGATTTTCGACAAGGACCAACATCATGTCATACTGATCATTTTAGAAAAAGTCCCATATCAATATCTCTTATTGTTTTGAAGAAGTAGTCGCTACAAACTTATTAATTTTAAATCTATCTTTAGCTGTGGTGGCCATCTTGAATTTTCGGCCGACCTGAAATCTTTCTAGGATCAACTAGACATCAAGAGCAACATTCCTGTGAAGTTTAATGAACATCCGTCAAGTAGTTTCAGAGGAGTAGTCGCTACAAGTTTTTACTATATAACTCTATGTAACCAAAGACGGCCACTGGCAGCCATGTTTAACGTCGAATCAAAATAATTTTCCACAAGGATCTACATCATGTCATGCTGATCATTTTAGAAAAAGTCCCATATCAATATCACTTATAGTTTTCAAGAAGTAGTCGCTACAAACTTATTTTTTAAAAATCTATTTTTAGCTGTGACGGCCATCTTGAATTTCTGGCCGACCTGAAATTTTTCTAGGATCAATTAGACATCAAGAGCAACATTCCTGTAACGTTTCATGACAATCCGCAAAGTAGTTTCAGAGGAGTAGTCGCTACAAGCTTTTACTATAAAACTCTATGTAAACAAAGATGGCCGCTGGCAGCCATGTTTAACGTTGAATCAAAACGATTTTTGACTAGGATCAACATCATGTCATGCTGATCATTTTAGAAAAAGTCCCATATCAATATCACTTATAGTTTTCAAGAAGTAGTCGCTACAAACTTGAATTTAAAAAATCTATTTTTAGCTTTGGCGGCCATCTTGGATTTCACATCAACATGAATTTTTGCTAGGATCAACTAGACTTCATGGGCAACATTTCTGTAAAGTTTTATGAATATCCATCCAGTAGTTTCAGAGGAGAAGTCGCTACAAATAAAAGTTAACGGACAGACGGACAGACGGACGGACAGACGGACGGACGACGGACGCCACACCACGGCATAAGCTCTGCTGATCTCTGATCAGTAGAGCTAACAACACTAAATATTATGGTTAATAAAGCTCACTACCGGTACTCCCCAGTAATTTCTCTAAAGCACATTGTAAACATAATTATGCTGTTGGAACATAATTAATATATTCAAAGAAGGAAAATCCAATTATGTATATATATTATTTTACATCTATTATGCAGCTGAATTTACTGTCATTATACCCACGTAAACAAAATTTGATAGTGGGTATAAGGAGTCACTGCGGCGGGCAGTCAGTCCAGTCTAGTGATACCAAGCTTCACAAGTGTCACAGCAATAGTAAGGTACTCACTGGTCAGTGATACCAAGCTTCACAAGTGTCATAGCAATAGTAAGGTACTCACCAGTGATACCAAGCTTCACAAGTGTCATAGCAATTGTAAGGTACTCACCAGTGATACCAAGCTTCACAAGTGTCATAGCAATAGTAAGGTACTCACTGGTCAGTGATACCAAGCTTCACAAGTGTCACAGCAATAGTAAGGTACTCACCAGTGATACCAAGCTTCACAAGTGTCACAGCAATAGTAAGGTACTCACCAGTGATACCAAGCTTCACAAGTGTCATAGCAATAGTAAGGTACTCACCAGTGATACCAAGCTTCACAAGTGTCACAGCAATAGTAAGGTACTCACTGGTCAGTGATACCAAGCTTCACAAGTGTCACAGCAATAGTAAGGTACTCACCAGTGATACCAAGCTTCACAAGTGTCACAGCAATAGTAAGGTACTCACCAGTGATACCAAGCTTCACAAGTGTCATAGCAATAGTAAGGTACTCACCAGTGATACCAAGCTTCACAAGTGTCATAGCAATAGTAAGGTACTCACTGGTCAGTGATACCAAGCTTCACAAGTGTCACAGCAATAGTAAGGTACTCACCAGTGATACCAAGCTTCACAAGTGTCACAGCAATAGTAAGGTACTCACTGGTCAGTGATACCAAGCTTCACAAGTGTCACAGCAATAGTAAGGTACTCACTTGTCAGTGATACCAAGCTTCACAAGTGTCACAGCAATAGTAAGGTACTCACTGGTCAGTGATACCAAGCTTCACAAGTGTCACAGCAATAGTAAGGTACTCACTGGTCAGTGATACCAAGCTTCACAAGTGTCACAGCAATAGTAAGGTACTCACTGGTCAGTGATACCAAGCTTCACAAGTGTCACAGCAATAGTAAGGTACTCACCAATGATACCAAGCTTCACAAGTGTCACAGCAATAGTAAGGTACTCACTGGTCAGTGATACCAAGCTTCACAAGTGTCACAGCAATAGTAAGGTACTCACTGGTCAGTGATACCAAGCTTCACAAGTGTCACAGCAATAGTAAGGTACTCACCAGTGATACCAAGCTTCACACGTGTCACAGCAATAGTAAGGTACTCACTGGTCAGTGATACCAAGCTTCACAAGTGTCACAGCAATAGTAAGGTACTCACCAGTGATACCAAGCTTCACAAGTGTCACAGCAATAGTAAGGTACTCACTGGTCAGTGATACCAAGCTTCACAAGTGTCACAGCAATAGTAAGGTACTCACTGGTCAGTGATACCAAGCTTCACAAGTGTCATAGCAATAGTAAGGTACTCACTGGTCAGTGATACCAAGCTTCACAAGTGTCACAGCAATAGTAAGGTACTCACCAGTGATACCAAGCTTCACAAGTGTCACAGCAATAGTAAGGTACTCACCAGTGATACCAAGCTTCACAAGTGTCACAGCAATAGTAAGGTACTCACCAGTGATACCAAGCTTCACAAGTGTCACAGCAATAGTAAGGTACTCACTGGTCCGTGATACCAAGCTTCACAAGTGTCATAGCAATAGTAAGGTACTCACTGGTCAGTGATACCAAGCTTCACAAGTGTCACAGCAATAGTAAGGTACTCACTGGTCAGTGATACCAAGCTTCACAAGTGTCACAGCAATAGTAAGGTACTCACCAGTGATACCAAGCTTCACAAGTTTCACAGCAATAGTAAGGTACTCACTGGTCAGTGATACCAAGCTTCACAAGTGTCACAGCAATAGTAAGGTACTCACTGGTCAGTGATACCAAGCTTCACAAGTGTCACAGCAATAGTAAGGTACTCACTGGTCAGTGATACCAAGCTTCACAAGTGTCACAGCAATAGTAAGGTACTCACTGGTCAGTAATACCAAGCTTCACAAGTGTCATAGCAATAGTAAGGTACTCACTGGTCAGTGATACCAAGCTTCACAAGTGTCACAGCAATAGTAAGGTACTCACTTGTCAGTGATACCAAGCGTCACAAGTGTCACAGCAATAGTAAGGTACTCACCAGTGATACCAAGCTTCACAAGTGTCACAGCAATAGTAAGGTACTCACTTGTCAGTGATACCAAGCTTCACAAGTGTCACAGCAATAGTAAGGTACTCACCAGTGATACCAAGCTTCACAAGTGTCACAGCAATAGTAAGGTACTCACTTGTCAGTGATACCAAGCTTCACAAGTGTCACATACCAAACTTCATAAGTGTCACAGCAATAGTAAGGTACTCACCAGTGATATCAAGCTTCACAAGTGTCACAGCAATAGTAAGGTACTCACCAGTGATACCAAGCTTCACAAGTGTCACAGCAATAGTAAGGTACTCACCAGTGATACCAAGCTTCACAAGTGTCACAGCAATAGTAAGGTACTCACCAGTGATATCAAGCTTCACAAGTGTCATAGCAATTGTAAGGTACTCACCAGTGATACCAAGCTTCACAAGTGTCACAGCAATAGTAAGGTACTCACTTGTCAGTGATACCAAGCTTCACAAGTGTCACATACCAAACTTCACAAGTGTCACAGCAATAGTAAGGTACTCACCAGTGATATCAAGCTTCACAAGTGTCACAGCAATAGTAAGGTACTCACCAGTGATACCAAGCTTCACAAGTGTCACAGCAATAGTAAGGTACTCACCAGTGATATCAAGCTTCACAAGTGTCATAGCAATTGTAAGGTACTCACCAGTGATACCAAGCTTCACAAGTGTCACAGCAATAGTAAGGTACTCACTGGTCAGTGATACCAAGCTTCACAAGTGTCACAGCAATAGTAAGGTACTCACCAGTGATACCAAGCTTTACAAGTGTCACAGCAATAGTAAGGTACTCACTGGTCAGTGATACCAAGCTTCACAAGTGTCACAGCAATAGTAAGGTACTCACCAGTGATACCAAGCTTCACAAGTGTCACAGCAATAGTAAGGTACTCACTGGTCAGTGATACCAAGCTTCACAAGTGTCACAGCAATAGTAAGGTACTCACCAGTGATACCAAGCTTCACAAGTGTCACAGCAATAGTAAGGTACTCACTGGTCAGTGATACCAAGCTTCACAAGTGTCACAGCAATAGTAAGGTACTCACCAGTGATACCAAGCTTCACAAGTGTCACAGCAATAGTAAGGTACTCACTGGTCAGTGATACCAAGCTTCACAAGTGTCATAGCAATAGTAAGGTACTCACTTGCCAGTGATACCAAGCTTCACAAGTGTCACAGCAATAGTAAGGTACTCACTGGTCAGTGATACCAAGCTTCACAAGTGTCACAGCAATAGTAAGGTACTCACTGGTCAGTGATACCAAGCTTCACAAGTGTCACAGCAATAGTAAGGTACTCACTGGTCAGTGATACCAAGCTTCACAAGTGTCACAGCAATAGTAAGGTACTCACTGGTCAGTGATACCAAGCTTCACAAGTGTCACAGCAATAGTAAGGTACTCACTTGTCAGTGATACCAAGCTTCACAAGTGTCACAGCAATAGTAAGGTACTCACCAGTGATACCAAGCTTCACAAGTGTCACAGCAATAGTAAGGTACTCACTTGTCAGTGATACCAAGCTTCACAAGTGTCACAGCAATAGTAAGGTACTCACCAGTGATACCAAGCTTCACAAGTGTCACAGCAATAGTAAGGTACTCACTTGTCAGTGATACCAAGCTTCACAAGTGTCACATACCAAACTTCACAAGTGTCACAGCAATAGTAAGGTACTCACCAGTGATATCAAGCTTCACAAGTGTCACAGCAATAGTAAGGTACTCACCAGTGATACCAAGCTTCACAAGTGTCACAGCAATAGTAAGGTACTCACCAGTGATACCAAGCTTCACAAGTGTCACAGCAATAGTAAGGTACTCACCAGTGATATCAAGCTTCACAAGTGTCATAGCAATTGTAAGGTACTCACCAGTGATACCAAGCTTCACAAGTGTCACAGCAATAGTAAGGTACTCACTGGTCAGTGATACCAAGTTTCACAAGTGTCACAGCAATAGTAAGGTAGTCACCAGTGATACCAAGCTTCACAAGTGTCACATACCAAACTTCACAAGTGTCACAGCAATAGTAAGGTACTCACCAGTGATATCAAGCTTCACAAGTGTCACAGCAATAGTAAGGTACTCACCAGTGATACCAAGCTTCACAAGTGTCACAGCAATAGTAAGGTACTCACCAGTGATATCAAGCTTCACAAGTGTCATAGCAATTGTAAGGTACTCACCAGTGATACCAAGCTTCACAAGTGTCACAGCAATAGTAAGGTACTCACCAGTGATACCAAGCTTCACAAGTGTCACAGCAATAGTAAGGTACTCACCAGTGATACCAAGCTTCACAAGTGTCACAGCAATAGTAAGGTACTCACTGGTCAGTGATACCAAGCTTCACAAGTGTCACAGCAATAGTAAGGTACTCACCAAAGATACCAAGCTTCACAAGTGTCACAGCAATAGTAAGGTACTCACCAGTGATACCAAGCTTCACAAGTGTCACAGCAATAGTAAGGTACTCACCAGTGATACCAAGCTTCACAAGTGTCATAGCAATAGTAAGGTACTCACTGGTCAGTGATACCAAGCTTCACAAGTGTCACAGCAATAGTAAGGTACTCACCAATGATACCAAGCTTCACAAGTGTCACAGCAATAGTAAGGTACTCACCAGTGATATCAAGCTTCACAAGTGTCATAGCAATTGTAAGGTACTCACCAGTGATACCAAGCTTCACAAGTGTCACAGCAATAGTAAGGTACTCACTGGTCAGTGATACCAAGCTTCACAAGTGTCACAGCAATAGTAAGGTACTCACTTGTCAGTGATACCAAGCTTCACAAGTGTCACATCAATAGTAAGGTACTCACTGGTCAGTGATACCAAGCTTCACAAGTGTCACAGCAATAGTAAGGTACTCACTTGTCAGTGATACCAAGCTTCACAAGTGTCACAGCAATAGTAAGGTAGTCACCAGTGATACCAAGCTTCACAAGTGTCACAGCAATAGTAAGGTACTCACTGGTCAGTGATACCAAGCTTCACAAGTGTCACATCAATAGTAAGGTACTCACTGGTCAGTGATACCAAGCTTCACAAGTGTCACAGCAATAGTAAGGTACTCACTGGTCAGTGATACCAAGCTTCACAAGTGTCACATCAATAGTAAGGTACTCACTGGTCAGTAATTCCAAGCTTCACAAGTGTCACAGCAATAGTAAGGTACTCACTGGTCAGTGATACCAAGCTTCACAAGTGTCACAGCAATAGTAAGGTACTCACTGGTCAGTGATACCAAGCTTCACAAGTGTCACAGCAATAGTAAGGTACTCACTGGTCAGTGATACCAAGCTTCACAAGTGTCACAGCAATAGTAAGGTACTCACTGGTCAGTGATACCAAGCTTCACAAGTGTCACAGCAATAGTAAGGTACTCACTGGTCAGTGATACCAAGCTTCACAAGTGTCACAGCAATAGTAAGGTACTCACTGGTCAGTGATACCAAGCTACTCAAGTGTCACAGCAATAGTAAGGTAGTCACCAGTGATACCAAGCTTCACAAGTGTCACATACCAAACTTCACAAGTGTCACAGCAATAGTAAGGTAGTCACCAGTGATACCAAGCTTCACAAGTGTCACATACCAAACTTCACAAGTGTCACAGCAATAGTAAGGTACTCACCAGTGATACCAAGCTTCACAAGTGTCACAGCAATAGTAAGGTACTCACCAATGATACCAAGCTTCACAAGTGTCACAGCAATAGTAAGGTACTCACCAGTGATATCAAGCTTCACAAGTGTCATAGCAATTGTAAGGTACTCACCAGTGATACCAAGCTTCACAAGTGTCACAGCAATAGTAAGGTAGTCACCAGTGATACCAAGCTTCACAAGTGTCACATACCAAACTTCACAAGTGTCACAGCAATAGTAAGGTAGTCACCAGTGATACCAAGCTTCACAAGTGTCACATACCAAACTTCACAAGTGTCACAGCAATAGTAAGGTACTCACCAGTGATACCAAGCTTCACAAGTGTCACAGCAATAGTAAGGTACTCACCAGTGATATCAAGCTTCACAAGTGTCACAGCAATAGTAAGGTACTCACCAGTGATATCAAGCTTCACAAGTGTCATAGCAATTGTAAGGTACTCACCAGTGATACCAAGCTTCACAAGTGTCACAGCAAATCATAGGTAGAATCCCGTCATCCTCACATGGCTCTTGACATGCTGGGCATATCCAGACAGTGTCGCCAGAATCATTCTGAAAAATAAATGTTTTGTTGGCTGAATTTCACAATTGAGATTGGTCCAAAATCAAACAATTATCATAATTACTGAGACTAAAAATTTAATAAGTATTAAAAAGCTTTTTTAGTTGATTGATAAAATATAAACATTCAATTGATAAATTTGTATGAACATAAATAGAGCTATCTAAAGAAAAAATAATAACAGAATTAGATTGTTGAAAAAGTTGTTGTTTAACAGAGTATGCATTTAAAGGGGGAATATCGCTAATGGCAGTTGGAAGTCAATATATTTTTAGTTTATTGATAAAATATAAACATTCAATTGATAAATTTGTATTAACATAAATATAGCTATCTAAAAAAAAAATAATAACAGAATTAGATTGTTGAAAAAGTTGTTTAACAGAGTATGCATTTAAAGGGGGAATATTGCTAATGGAAGTTGGAAGTCAATATATTAATTCACAGAATGAAATGAAACAGAAAAACCCTTACTAAAAATTATTTCTATTATGGAGTTGTTTTACAAGTGTGGATAAAGACGATGAATTTTGTTTAACGGCTCATCAACACATTTTAGGTTATTTAGAGCCATCCCAGAGAGAGTGGAAGGATATATAGGAATCTGGGACTGCCTTATCCTTACATTTAAATTCCTAAGAATACACCAACAAAAATCAGTGGCACCGGAGAGGCTTGCACTCTGGTCGTCTGGTTTCAAGTCCACCGCAATATCTACTGGTACACGCTAGCCCCCAAAGTTTGGGTGGAGACAAAATGTAGGGACGTTTTCTTTAGCAATAGATTAAAAACAGTACTGACTACTTGACACAGCATAGCAAACTAAGCTGAGCAGGTTTATTATTGCAAATGTTTTTGTCTGCTTGTCAAGATAACAGTATATACCATAAACAACTTACCACAGATGAAGACACAACAACTGCCTTGGTTTTACGTCTTCTGCCTGATGACGGTTTTCTATGCTGTTGTTCAGGAGCTGTTTCTGTGGAACAGGATTTGGTTTTACGTGTTTTACGCGATGACAGTTTGCTGTGCTGTTGAGGGTCTGTACCAGCGGAACAAGTTTTGTCTTCCTCAACTGGTAAACCAATGCCAGTGGATTGTGGTGTGCTCGGTTTGCTGTACGGTTGTTGTGGAGCTGATTCAGTAGAACATAATTTTGTTTTATGTCTTTTATCTGAGGACGGTTTGCTGTGCAGTTGTTGTGGAGTTGATTCTGGAGAATATGATTTTGTTTTACGTCTGATACGCGATGACGGTTTGCTGTACTGTTGTTGAGGGTCTGTTTCAGCGGAACAAGTTGTGTCTTCCTCAACCGGTAAACCAATGCCAGTGGATTGTGGTGTGCTCGGTTTGCTGTACGGTTGTTGTGGAGCTGATTCAGTACAACATAGTTTTGTTTTATGTCTTTTATCTGAGGACGGTTTGCTGTGCAGTTGTTGTGGAGTTGATTCTGGAGAATATGATTTTGTTTTTCGTCTGATACGCGATGACGGTTTGCTGTGCTTTTGTTGAGGGTCAGTTTCAGCAGAACAGGATTTGGTTTTACGTCTTTTACGCGATGACGGTTTGCTGTGCTGTTGTTGAGTGTCTGTTTCAGCGGAACAGGATTTGGTTTTACGTCTTTTACGCGATGATGGTTTGCTGTGCTGTTGTTGAGTGTCTGTTTCAGCGGAACAGGAATTGGTTTTACGTCTTTTACGCGATGATGGTTTGCTGTACTGTTGTTGAGGGTCTGTTTCAGCGGAACAAGTTGTGTCTTCCTCAACTGGTAAACCAATGTCAGTGGATTGTGTTGTGCTGGCAACTGGAACCCCTTTTTTTGACTGAACTTTCAATTTTTTTGCTTTTTGAATTTGTTTTCTGTGAGCCATGGTTTTTTCAACATGGAAAGTCATTTTTATATCCCTACGAAATTGTGCAAAGTAGACAGTTAGGAATTTTTTTTATGATTTTGTCATAAATCTGACTCATCTGTGACACTTCCATAACTAATTCAGTCACAACTTTGTTGATCACATTAGTGTCCGACTGTCCCATACCAGTTTCAATATCTTCAGAAGTAATTCTTCTTGAGACTTCTTTGGTAAACTTTTCAAACAAATCTGTTCTTCCTTTTATTTCCTGAATACAATGGTTAAACAACTGGTCTCCAAACTTGTTCAAGTTTTCAACAATGAGCTCATTCAAGCAAAGCTGGCTGATATCTAGGAAAAAGATGAATAAACCATCTGTGACATTTGTCAGACCACGTGAAACATTTTGTTTACGTTCAATATCTAACAAAGATTCCCTCTCTGTGGTGTTATTCTTCAGATATTCTTCTTCTTCTTTAAGGCAGTCCATTATCTTTACTGCATAGGAAGCTTCTTCATACTTTGACTGGCCTTCAACTGAGGTTGCAAACCTATGTGTTGATTTCATTTTAGAGTACTTGTATCTGAGCTTAGCCACACAATATCCAGCAGCGTACCTCACACGAGCTTTTGATGTGTTTGTAATATGTCGCTTTGGTCTCTGTACGCTATGTGGCAAGAAAATGTTGGTTTTTTGTTTCAGGAGATACTTTCTTACTTCCAAATGGAACTGAAAACAAACATGCAGATTATCACTAGTGAAAGTGTCTGTTATTCCTTCAAATAATTCTAAACAGCTCATTCTATATTCTAAGCTTGACAGGTGCTGCTGGACCTTTGTAAAGAAGGAAGTTAAATCCTTGCATTTAACAGCAACCGGCACTGAAATATTCATAGCATCCAGTAATTTAGAAAGCGTAGCAAATTGTTTTTGGCAAAATAATCCAAGCTTGACAAAATCCATGTCTGTTATAATGCTATTCACTTTTACTTGAGAAGGAGTCAACACATTGTCAAATTTGAGGCTTTCAGCTATAGCTACCATATCAAAATCATCTGGCAATGGGTACTCTATAAATTCTCCCTCATTAACCACTAAAGCCTGTATTACACTGTCAAACTCTTCATCAAATTCTTCATTATCATTTCCAAGTTGAGTAGTATCCATGTCAATGTCAGTGCTGATACAGAGCATGTCCTCTACAGAATAAAAGCCACTTCCAGTCCTTTTGTCCTGCCTGAAATTAAACACATGGATTCTGAGCAACAAACAATTGTTTAAAAAAAATGACACATATAACTAACCAAATAAATGCAAAAATTATGGATTATGTCCCCTTTTGTTGTAAAAACTTGAAATTTTATTAACAAAAGAAAAAAAAGAACTGAATAATTATACCCCCGCATCATTTATGAGGTGGGGGCTATATAGGAATAACTCTTTTGCAAAATTTAGTGGACTGTAACCTGACGAAGTCTGTATAATCAGTGGAGTGTAACCTTATGCAACTCAATAATACAACCTCAAATAATATAAAGAACATAAGAAATGTAATTTTTTTACAATTAATTGTGAGATTATTTTTTGTAAAATTAGAGCCAGTTTGTGCTTAATTGTGTATCATTACCGCGATACAGACCCCATGATACGATACATGTATCGGAGAGAATCGAATTGAGTTTTAAGGCACACCAAGTATTAATTGTTGCACCCCTACGTGACTGACAAAGTGATTCCTATATAGATCCCACTTCGAACCATTTAAAAGCAAGCTGAATATAAAAATATTCAAGATTATTTGAGTTCTAATTTTTAGCCATAGTAAATGCAATCTCATGGAATTACACAAAATGGGACATTCCGATAATCATTTTAAAAAATATTCACTATTAACTATAACGTCAATGGTACACAAAATACTTCTAGTGTGTAATACCCAACTTTTTCAACCAATCACTTCACGGTTGCCTCAGATTTCCAATACAACAATTATACTTGCGACAATTATTCATGAAGATTTTACTATCAGCACTCTTCACTGTTTCAAGCGTTACCTATATAGACTGTCAATAAACTAAATCGAATAACAATAATTCAAAATATATACATTATTATAAGGTAGGCAAGGGTTAAATAAATACATTATAGGTACAAATGCTAATTTCTCTCTTTCATTTTCAGGCTGCTCTCTAGATTGGCTGAAAGTGAAGGTGGTGAGGTTGAAACAAACATACTGTATGAACAATTTAAATATGAATGTCTTGAGGCCGGAGACGAAAATGCTGTTGGACAAAGGCTTTTAGTAGAACACCTGGTGAAGGTTTTCCCTAATGTTAAAAAAGTCAGGAGAATGGCTGGGACATCTCGACAGGTACTTTACACTGGCATTACAATAAAGCCAATTCAGACAGCTTTAAATAACAAATGTGATTTCAGTTGTCTAATCCAGCATATTCCCAGCAGTTTCAAGGTAACAGAATCTAACAGTAAGATTCTCACATGTGAAACCAGCACAGGCTCATTTTCAAGTGGGCATGAAATAAAAAAAAAAGTTCAATTCAAAAGTGATGGCACATGGAATTTGAGGGTTGGAGGAAAAGAAGTTGATTTACAGAGCATTTTTGTAGACAGCAAGTATGAACTTAGCAATGAAGGGGTCAATCTCGTGAGTTGTATAGTAGTCAAAACAAATTTATGCAGCGGTGTGACTGTTTCAAAGAGGGTTGTGGTGAGCCGGTATCATTTAGTTGAGCAATGGCAAGATAGGACTTCCGACGATCCTATAAGAAAAATTAGACAGATAAGCTGCAACCGAGTTTTACCATTCAATGCTCAGTGCAATACATGCAGAATATGTCAAAGAATGACCATTGAAACTGGCCAAAATGAACGAAAAGAAAACAGAGATATAAATGATCCAATGAAAAACAGTTCTAACCAGAAAGAAGTATAAAAAGAGGATTTTAAACATCTGATTCCAAATGCAAGTGATGAAATGCTACAGCTTCTCATTGATCAGTCAAAAAATGCATGCAGAGATCCTAGGGGACGCAGGTGGAGTAAAACACTTATATCTGTTTGTCTGGGTCTATATTCCAGAAGTCCACACGGTTATGAAGCACTAAGGGCAAGCAATATACTTATTCTACCCTCCTCCTCCATACTTATTCTGTATAAAAATGCTGTAAAGCAGAAAGAAGGCTTTCAAATGGAAGTTTTAAGGTGGATGTATGAAGAGGCATTACGGCATGATTTACCAGATGAGGGCTGGACTGGTGGATTGATCATCGATGAGATGGCCATTCAATCCGACATTCAGATTCATAAGACCGGAGATGTCATTGAACTTGTTGGTTTAACCAACCTGGGCGATGAAGGAAATATGTGCCATACGCTAAGAACTGGATCGTGTGACAAAAAGTTGGGCATGCATGTATTACAAATTATATTCTTAGGTCTGACTGGCTTTCGGTTCCCTGTAGCACATTTTGTTACAGATCAAGTTCAAGCCCCAGAACTGTACTCCATATTCTGGCAGGCAGTCAGCTATATTGAAAGATATGGGTTTAAAATTGTGTACACATGCATGGATGGGGCCCAATGCAACCGAAGCTTTATGCATATGCACATTATGGAGAACACAAACAGCTACGTCTCTACAAATCCCTGTTCCGTCAATGACATGGTATTCATGATGGATTATTCACATGTAGTAAAGAAAATTAGAAACAATATCATTAAAAGTGGTATCAAAAAAGGCTCCACAAGAAATTTAACTTTACCTAGTGGAGAAGCTGTGCAATGGCAAATGTTTCAGGATGCCTTCCATTGGCACCAACAAAACTGTCTCTCCATGCATAGGAAGCTGACAAATGAACATTTGTACCCCAGTTCACAAGAAAAAATGCGTAACCATTTGGCCGAGGAGGTTTTGAATGATGACATGCTCAATTTAATGCAGAATTTCCAAGCTTCATTAGGAGCAAAAGGATCAGTACTTGATGGTGTCATTGAACTTTTACAACAAACTTCAAAATGTGTCTCTATATTTAGAGATATGAGGCCAGTAAAAAGTCCAAATGATGTTAGACTCACAGAGTTGAAATGCATATGTGATTGGTTTGCCTTCTGGAAAGTGTCAGGTGAGAAGGCAAAAGACAAAAGCAAGAGGATCATGTCAATCCAGTGCCATGAGGATATACAGGCATGTGGCATTGCATTTATACAACTTTGTAAAATGGTGTTGGCTCATCTGAGTTCTGTTTACATTACACCTGGTCTTGTAAACTCTGATGCAGTTGAAAATCATTTCAATCAACAACGTTCAACATTTAATGGAGCTAATGCAAACCCTAACGTGCTGCAGTATAGCAAAGCTCAAAACAGTATTATGTTGGGACAAACTGCTATTTCCAAGAAAGCAAACGCATATAGAGCCAAGCTAGTAACTCAGCCATTTGGATTCACAAACCCAAAACCACTTAAAAGAAGACTTCCAAAGTGTCGAACTGAATTAGAACTTAAAAAAATCAAAGTAATAAGACTATAAATTACAGAAATCCCCTACAGTGGTGACAAATGCATTGTATTTGTGAATAGTATATTCGTGTCGAAAGTCAATCGTGGGACAAGTAAATATGAACAAAAACCTAGAAAATGGTTACCTGTCATGCATTCTACAGCAACTCAAATTCTCTACTGGAGCTATGGATGGTTCTTCCATGAATACAGTGATGCTGTCTGGGTGCTTAATGCAATACCGGGGATGGAAGTTGACAACCCTGAGGCCCTCTGATGCTGTTGCTCTTGACAAGGCGACACCCAGTTGCCCAGCTTGAAATATGTTGCGACAGTCTACCTCAACTCTGAAATGTAAGATAACTGGTATTTAAGTTTACTTGCTAGCTAAATGTACAGATCAGTCAGCACATTACAACTGGTATTTAAGTTTACTTGCTAGCTAAATGTACAGATCAGTCTGCACATTACAACTGGTATTTAAGTTTACTTGCTAGCTAAATGTACAGATCAGTCTGCACATTACAACTGGTATTTAACTTTACTTGCTAGTTAAATGTACAGATCAGTCTGCACATGGTATTTAAGTTTACCTGCTAGTTAAATGTACAGATCAGTCTGCACATTACAACTGGTATTTAACTTTACTTGCTAGTTAAATGTACAGATCAGTCTGCACATTACTGCATACTCACATAGTTGCACGTTATATGTTCCATAACAAAAGCCATCTAAAAACCTTAAACACACCTGATGTGGGTCAGAATTACACATACATAGCATTTGCCTTTGACACTTTTACTCTGAATTTTAGAAAAGAAAAAAAAAGTGAAATTCAGCATTACTGATTAAACGGCAATCTTGATTTCAATGATTTAAAACCTTGCGGCGTCCCGTTAGTTTTTCTTCATACATTGCATTTGTTCAATCATTCATATTAATTATAAGTATAGTATAAAGCAAATAGTTTTTGCATATTACTAACTGCTGATTACATTTCAACAGTAATATATTCAAACCCACAGTACAATAAGAAAGAAAAGTTGAAAACTAAAACGTGTATTTAAATATATGCAAGCAGATTTAAAGTCAAAATGATACTGATTAATAATTCAATAGGCTAATTTTAATGCTTGATAAATACTGAAAATGTGATCCCTTGGAAGCTACAAACACAAACCAGAGAAAAGTAGCAGACTCTGTTTTATTGAGTCTGTTCATGAGAGGTAATTATAGGATGCAACACCCCCACACCACCCAGCAACGGCCCAAGCGATATTTCACCCCAAAGCAACACAGAATGGGCTTGATGATCCCAAAGGAACAGTAAAGACTTCAAGATTGCTATGTGTCCCTTTAAATGAAATTTTAATGAGTAAAACACCAAATAAAGCCAGTCATGATGATGCGGGTTTGAATCTCACTCGGAGCTCGAATTATAAGTGAAAAATTGTCAAATCGTACAGATGGCAGGAAGTATACAGTACTGGTTCTTTAACTATTCCTGGGTAGAACCAGTACTGTATACTTCCTGCCATCTGTACGATTTGACAATTTTTCACTTATAATTCGAGCTCCGAGTGAGATTCAAACCCGCATCATCATGACTGGCTTTTTTGGTGTATTCATAAACATGGTTTAGTAACATGTACGGAAAAAAATGCTGATCTGGGTTTACAATGGCTGATCTGGGTTTACAATGAACGCAAAGGCTATTATAGTCGTGCTTTATAGCGGGTTAAGGGTTAATAAGGTATTTTAGTTTTATAGTATGAAATTTATGCATATAGTTAAATTATAAATGAAATGACACCATTTGGTATTTTTATTCATTTTGTGTGTGGGGGTGGGGGTGGGGGGTGGGGGGGTGGTGGGGGGGGGGGTCATATTTGGGGCTGAAATTCCGTCCCATCCCCATTGTGAAAAAAATGTGTTCTTAATGTCTTTTTATAATATTTTTTGGTATTATTTCTGTTGTGATTTTAATTTAGTTTTGCATTATTTCAGATTAACATTCTTAAAAAAAATGGTACTGTATTCCACAGTTTTGCATTATTTCAGATTAA
>JAWPHD010019527.1:0-35322 GCA_037043455.1 Cyrtodaria siliqua | reverse complement strand
TTTCAAACTTTGCTTATAGTTGAATCTTGTGTGGTACATCGCAACGTGACAAAGCAAATGTGGAAGTGACCTTGACCCTCCAAGCAAAGGGCAGATAACTTAATAATTTGTAGGTTCAACTTTTGCGTTTAGGTCACTTTTTCACAAACTGTATGCACTAGACCTTTCAAACTTTGCTTATAGTTGTATCTTGGGTGGTTACATATACATCGCAACGTGACAAAGCAAATATGGAAGTGACCTTGACCCTCCAAGCAAAGGGCAGATAACTTAATAATTTTTAGGTTCAACTTTTGCGTTTAGGTCATTTTTTCACAAACTGTATGCACTAAGACCTTTCAAACTTTGCTTATAGTTGTATCTTGAGTGGTACATTGCAACGTGACAAAGCCAATGTAGATGTGACCTTCACCATCCAAGCAAAGGGCAGATAACTTTAATTGTTACATTTACATCACTTTCTCATGAACTATAATTATGCACTAGATGTTTTAAACCTAATTTATAGCTTAATCTTTGGAAGAAAACATATTCTATTTTGACATAGTTGTGTCCTGGGTAGTGCATCTTTTTGGATGTTCATCTATGACCTTGACCTACTTTTTGGAGCTGATGATTTTTAGCTCTACTGGCCAAGGGCCTTCATTTTTCATCCGATCTTTACCAAACTTTAACAGATTGTTAATATCAATAAAAGCTCGCACAAGTTTGAAAACCAGCCAGATCGGACCAGTAACAGCGGAGTTATGGCCCTTGATTTAGTTAAAAATGCTATATTTTGCCTCGTTAATACGATAGGGGTTTCATATTTCATCTGATCTTTACCAAACTTTACCAGATGTTTTACGTTTTTTTTTTATTATAAGTATATTTTTTGTGTTTAAATTTTTGTTTAATATATACCGGTATATCATGTTTTTTAGACTGTTTATTTTTTTAAAAAAAAATATTTTTTTTCATTTGATTTTTTTTTAATTTTTAATTTTTTTTTTTTTATTTTTTTTATTTTTTTATTTAATTTTTTTATTTTTTTTTTGGTGTTAACGCCGTGTTAGCAGGAAGCATTGCTATGATTTCTAGTTGTGCCTATTGCGTTTTTTTGCGGTTCTTTGATTTTTGATGGAGTTATGGCCGCTTGACATTTTTTACTTTTAAATTTCTTGTCGGCACTACTTCTCCAAAACGCCTTGTTGGATTTCGACGAAACTTGGCAGGAATCATCGGTAAGATGTCTAGTTGTACATATCACGCTTTTGTTCCAGTTCGCTGATTTATGACGGAGTTATGGCACTTTGACATTTTTACTTTAAATTTCTTGTCGGCATTACTCCTAAACGGCATGTTGGATTTCAACAAAATTTGACAGGAAGCCTCAGTATAATATTTATTTGTGCAAAGCGTGGTATATCAATGAAATCTTGGACAAGTTTGAAAACTAGCTAGATCTTGTTAGTAACGACAGGTTGTGGCCCGCGATTTGTTGAAAAATGCTATATTGTATTTTCCTTTGTTAAATCTGTAGTTACTTCATTTTTTATCTGATCTTTACCATATTTGTTTAGAATGTTAATATAAACCCCACCCCACCCAATTTTATGAAATTTCATTCATAGAAGAAAGTGGGACAAATTAAAAAATACCCATGCCAGACTAGACCCAGCAGATTTATTGCCCATGATTACCAGGTGAGCGATCTAAGGCCATCCTATCCCTGTTGTTTTTGCAATGTTTTAAAAAAACTACTGATGGGAATTTTATGTCGACAACCCTTGATATAAGAGCCGTTTAAGCCAGTAGAGCATCCACAGGCTCTCTTGGGCCTCTTGTTTTTAATACAATGGCATTTTGTTTTTAAACAAATGCACTTAAATGTCATCTCAGCAAACAGCAAACTCCATTGTTTTTAGTTATTAAATGTTTACAAACTTTTATTTAAGCATCATTGACCTTTTTATTTTTAAGTCCAGCCCCCATTAGGCGAGACATGTGAATCCACAGATTTCTTGTTTTTACATATGTCTGTGTTGTTTTGTTTTATCAATGATAGGCTACCGCCCTGCCCCGAGTTTCCTTTCGACCACAAATTTCTTTAAAATTACAGCAATTTAAAACATAAAAATAATAACATTTCACACATAATTTTATATCGGCCCGAGTTTCTATACAAGCCCTGTCCCCCAACCCCACCCCACATTGTTTTAGCCTTGTTTTCTGATGGTATATACTGGCTATATAATTTATTATTCTCTGAAAAACCGAATAGTCGAGCTGCGCTGTTCTCCGACAGCTCTTGTTTTTGATCTAATCTTTCAGAAACATATACCACCCTGTTAATATAATATTAATACTGTTTTCTATATATTTCAGGTTTCTTGACTAGTCACCCTGCACGTAAATTTGTGATAGATTTCGTGCGTACTATAGTCATTGACAGCTTGTCTCAGCCCATTGTAGCCAAATCTGCCTCAGTTATTGATCTCATGTTAGAGGTAAACACCATTTCTAGCACACTGATGAAAAGTAAAAGAAAACATTCAAAATATATCAGAATTACGTGGCTAGTAACGTAGAATTTCAGCTATATTTTGATGAGTGTAAGAAGAGTGATACATGCAAGCCTTTGGCGAGTATTTCTCACTTTTCGACATGAGCCAAGTTACAACTTAAATAAAAGTTACTAACCATGTAATTTTTTGTTCATACAAACTGTTTTAAATAACATAATTTACCTGGAAAACAATGGAAACAACAACTCATGTCTGCTGCAGTCAAAATACAAATGGAGGATTTTTTTGTCAAGGGAAGTAACTTTGCAAAACACGTTTTCTGCTTTTTAGTCAGTTTATTCGATAATATTAAACGCTTCCTTTTGATAATAAGTATTGCATTCCTAAATTAATAAGTATACAACATATCATGTATATCTGTAGTTTAAATTGTGGATTAATGACTCATTATGATCAGCGAACAATAGCACACGCACACAACTAGAAAAATACAGCAGCTAGGTGGAACATATTAGGATTGTAAGAAGTTGTATGAGAGAAACATTAGTTGCATGATATAAAAGGTTGGTTCCTATTTAAGTCATCTCCTGATCACGCCACCAGGGCCCAGCAGCGCGAGTACCAGACTGAGATGCTAAAGACCGTGATGGACCACCTCCTGGCTGCTGACGTTTTGCTAGGTGACCAGGCAGCGCTACCCATCATGTCAGGGGGAAGTTACTCGAACATGGCTAATAACGTCTTCTATTTTACCAGTAGAGTTGTGGATAAACTGTGGCAAGGTATGTAGAATTTGATTTAATTCAATTTTGATTTGATCAAATGATGTTGCTTCATATTTTTGATTTTACCGCATGCGTAATGTGTTGACGTCATGTATTAATGTTCATCGATAAATAGAAGGCACTGGATTTTATTTGTTTAATAGGAATATTACCAGTCATTATTCTAGAGAAGAACTCAAACAGATATAATATGATAAAACTAGAAATATGTCCATGGGACATGGATGCCCCCACTGAAACCAATCCTTGTAAAATGTGAAATTTTACGAAAAAGGGGCAATAACTCCGATAATACTGGGTCTATTTTGACGCAGAAAAGATATGCACATCTTGACATCATAGGTAAGCATCCTGTAAAGTTTCGAAGCAATTGGTTAAAAAGTGTGGGAGGAGATAGACACACAAACTTTTCTGGACGGAAAGACGGTAGTGGGGGCATAAAAATCTTACACAAGTGTTCTTTTCATGCATGAAAATATATAAAGGAGTTGAATGATTTTATAAATTATGAGCATTAATTACTTTTACAGGTGTGTTTACAAGGGAAACAAAAGAAGTATTTGAATTTATCAGCAAGTTGATATCCCAAGCAAAACGGAAATGTAAGTTAATGTTATTGTTTTGGAGGTGTGTTGGCTGTAATTGTTGTTGTTACTACTCTGTCATCAGTTCATGAGGGATTAAAATGGCCCAGTGCATAGCACAGTGGACTTTAAATCTGAAGGACCTGGGTTCAAGCATCACTGGTGTCACTGAGTGCCGTGGTGTGATCTTGGGAAAGACACTTTCTCTTATTACCGTCCCTCAGATGGACCAGGCAGTTCCATATCGGCATTTATCCTCCTAGCACTTTCAAGAACCATAGGAATATATTTGTTAGTAAGGGTTTGGCAGGTACCTGCATTCTTTTTTATTGCACCTCGTACAAAATCCTAGGAATTTCATTGGATTAGAGCGGTCACATGGTGACCCTCTATTATTCTGTAGTGTGTCACTAAAACAATATGGACTACAATTCCGATTCAAAGTTTAAATCATTTGCAAATAGTTCTTAAAGGCATTTGTAACAAACATAATACGTAAATTTAATAATGTTTTTAAACTGTGCTGATGACGTTGACGATCCATTAGAATGGGTTAAAAATCGGCCTTCACCTCGCCCCCTATAAATCTTACTGACCCCACATATTTCTGTAGGGGGTAACAAGCCCAATAACTAATAAGTATCCTTCCTCTTTCTCTGATTTGGCTCTAAATAACCTATTATGTGTCGATGTTGTTATTTGTTTTCATAACAGTAAAATTCACAGTCTCAACTGTCTGAACAACTGTCTACACATAAAATTATTTTTTTATTGTGAGCAAGACACCTTTCCTTACTTGGCCATGTCCATCGAATAGGAACCTAAACCAGGCTGTCCCATGTATCGGAATCTGTTCTCTGATCACGTTGAAGAACCTTTAGAATCTGTTGGTTAGTAAGAGTAGAGCAGGTTCCCCAATTCATATGTATAATCCTCTTCTCTCTTGGGCATCTCTGAATAACCTAGCATCTCCGTGGCAAAATGGTTAACAACGTTGCATTTTAAACCTTCGCCTCTCACCGCTGCGGGTTCGAATCCCACTGGGAGCTCGACTTGTAAGTGAGAAAGTGTCGATTCTTACGGATGGCGGAGGGTGTACAGTACTGGTTCTACCCAGGAAAAGTGGGTGGTCTGCCTCCATCACAAAAAAATCGACCGTCATTTATAACCTTACGTGTTGAAAATGACGTAAAACACCATACAAACAAACTGAATAACCTATAATCTGTTAATTATCTGTTAACATTTAGTTAAATTTTGTCTTTATTATTTATAGCTCAGCATAAGCGGTTCTACATTTCTTGTTATTGTATTCCCCAGCATCTGGTATATCCTTGGAGTCGGTGTACAAATCCCTCAACCGTACCGTGTTGTTCCAGCTGTCCCGGCCCGTGGACAGTGTGTCCGGGCAAACACAGGTGCTGGATGCCCTACACAAACTCACCAATAACCGTAGTCTCGTGTTCGGACCCGGGAACTATGACCAGGAATTCTTGGGGTGTCTCTGCTACTGTCTCCTAAATCTTACAGATGACACAGCAAACAGGTGAGTTTATATCAAAGCAGTAGAGTTGATACCTGTACTGGTGATTACATATCAAAACAGTGAAGTTGATATCAAAGCAGGTGAGTTGATACCTGTACTGGTTATTTAATATCAAAACAGTAAAGTTGATACCCATATAGGTGATTTAATATCAAAACAGTATAGTTGATGTCAAAACAGGTGAGTTGATATCAAAACATATAAGTTGATAGCAGACAGGAGAGCTGATATGAAAACAGGTGATATCAAAGGAAACTTGTGAACAGAAGTTTTGGGAAAGCATGAAACTCCATTTGCGAAAAGATCTTACACCCAGATCTTACCCCAGAGATTAGACATCACTGATGACACTGGGGTAGGGAATTCGAAAGAACCCGGTACCAATATGGGGATATTTGTTATTGTAGACACTGGGGAAATTAGACATAAATGTTTATCATAGGGATGGGAATTAGACAATTTGTACATTTGTTTACTTGCCTTGGATATGCCTGGTTCACCCACCGGTGTGGGGGAAACATTGAGACGTGCATAATGATTGGCTCTTTTAATACTTGTAAATATATGTACTTCATGTTCATAGTGCTGCAAACCTGAAAGAACAGCTTCCCATCCAGACAACATGGCATCTAAGCCTTGATAAAGGTATTGACATGAGGGATCCAACCCTGGATGGGACCAGTAGGAGAAGTAGGTCCATGATGGAGGGATTGAGCCTGGTCGCCAATGCAGCTAAACGGGTCTGGGAAGAACTGTATGCGTGTAAAAAACCTGTAAGTTTGACAGCTTACTTCTCCACATGTTGCTTGGTTGATTGCTTTTTTATCTCTTCTGGCTGATTTTACCAGATTGTTGATATCAATGAAAGCTCGGACAAGTTCGAAAACTAACCAGATCGGACCATTTACAGCGAAGTTATGGCCCTTGATTTTCTGAAATATGCTATAATTTGTCCTCGTTAGCATGATAGGGCCTTCATTTTTCATCCGATCTTTTGCAAACTTAACTAGATTGTTGATATCAATGAAAGCTTGGATGAGTTTGAAAACCAGCCAGTTTGGACAAGTAAAACGGGAGTTATGGCCCTTGATTTAGTTAAAAAACTGCTATATTTTGACTCGTTAACAGGATAGGGCATTCATTTTTCATCCGATCTTTACCAAACTCTAACCAATTGCTGATATCAATGAAAACCAGCCGGTTTGGACCAGTAACATGTCAGTTATGGCCCTTGATTTAGTTAAAATTGCTATATTTGCCTCGTTAACACGATAGGACCGATCTTTACCAGATTTTTACTATCAATGAAAGCTTGGAGAAGCTCAAAAACTAACCAAATCAGAATAGTAACACCAGAGTCATGGCCATTGAATTAGTTAAAAAATGTTGTATTTTGCCTCGTTAAGAAGATAGGACATTCATTTGGCCGGATTTCAGCGAAACTTTGCAGGAATGATAGTAGCAAGCCTAGTAGTTCATCTGTTTCAACATGTTGTTTTTCTTGAAACTCTGTAATGCTATAATAATAAAGTATTAAAACTTGCTGGACTGTTCAAGTTGTTACTATGTTGAAATTGATTACAAATTAATAATTGTTATGTAAATGTTATCTGATGTTATTCATTCTTCTTCAGATGATGGAGGAGATGTTCCGGGTACAGTTGAACAACATGGACTTGTCCCAGTCGGAAGGGTTTAAGGCCCCAGATTTGGTGGATGTCCGGTATGGTGCTTTCATTATAAATTATAAAAGCAATATGACAGGCCTGCCAAAACATTTTATCTAAAAATCCTGAGATTTTTAAAAATTAAGATTTAAAGCGCGCGAAGAATTTTTTTAAATGGAAATTTGAGTGCGCCCCTTGGTTTTCGCACTTATTTTTTTAAAGCGTAAATTTAAATTATTTGATCCAATTAATGTTTATGCATTGTTTATGCATTGTTTATGCATTGTTAGATAAAGAAAACAATAGATCTCTAGATTACAGTCCAAATATACTGTCGAGTTTAACGACAGGTTCTGTCGACTCATATGGTAGAGAGACTATGATTATTAGAACACCAGCACTCTAGATTACATATTGAAACATGTATACACATATTTTTTTAGGGAGGACTTTGTAATTAGATCATTTAATTAGAAAGACGGTTTAATTTATACCACAACTTTTTTTATTTTATGAAAATGCAAATATTTTACATGATATTCCTAAATGCAAATAAAATTCTTTATAGCGAATTATATCATAGCACATAGCAGCAGCTATTATAGTGATACCACAAAGAAAGGGTCGCTAATTTCGGACACTTGTTATTTCAATTAGGTTGACCAATTAAAGAAGCAAGATATATATTGCTGCTATTGCCCTTGTGTTTTGTCACTGAAGGAAATTAATTATGTCCTTAGGTGTTAATTGTATATTCAGTCAGTGCATTACAGTGATGACCCCCATGGATTTGACACTTGTAAATACCCTCCTTTGCATCGCTGACTAGGGAACGTAACATGACCAGTGCCAGAAATAGCTGATAAACTGTGAAAATGTAAATGTTAAATCATGAATATGTTGTTTTGATGGAAAATCTGGAGATTGTGCACTTAAATCAGAAGATCCGGAGAGCAGATGAAAAATCCGGAAAAAGCCGGAGGTTTGGCAGGCCTGATATGACAACAGTATTAGTTTCAATTTAGCATAATGTGTAGCCAAAAGAACCATTGACTAGTTTTTTTCTATTTTGAAAATTTCATTAAAATAATTTTTTGGACAGGGAGTTTTGATATCTTAACTGATTCTATAGCTGTCTGAATTAACCCGCTATGCACGACTATATTAGCCTTTGCGTCCATTGTAAACCAATATAACTCGCAGGCTGATCAGGGTTTACAATGTCTGGCTGCTGATCAGTAATTTTCCCCAAAACACCTATTGGTCACATAAATGGAATGGTCTTAATTCAAAGAAAGAACAGTCCATTATATACATGTAGCGGGTTAAGGGTTAATAGCGGTTATAAATATATTATGGTTTGGCAATAATTTCCAAATAATAGTACATCATCATGGTTAAAGACACACACGGCAAACTAGAGGTCTGTTGTACACATTTTCATGTATCCAGATAAACCAAGTTGAAAATAATGCAAGCTTGATGTGTGTCCCTTTAAAATGATATAAAATTCCTTGTACAATTATGTTTGATGTGCATGGAAGTGACTTGGTTTTCAGCCCAATAATTCAAGAGCAGGCTTCTCGTTTCTGGGTGATGTACGCTGAGAATGAACGTAAGGGATTCTACACAGCACCAGAGAGGTTACCTCCTCAAATCAAGGTAACCAGAGTGTACATTTAAACAATATTTGATACAAAAATATACTTTTGAGTTTAGGATTTTTAATACATTTTTATGCCCCTGAAGGGTGGGGGCATAAACTAATTGCAGAGCTGTAGATTAGCTGAGTTTTTGAGTATTTTACTGATACCTTTGTTGCAAAAACCCTCAGTTTTTTAAAATTGTGAATATCGTTACTCATCAACTTACTACAAAAACATAACTTTTAAAAATCATGAGTATTATATTTGTATGTATAGTCCTGTGGAACAGTTTATTCCACAGTTACATGATGAAAACTGTTCCAAGCATGTGTCTAATATTAAGGTCATAAAGCGTTGCTTTTGTTTTTCCTTAACTTCCATTCAATCAGAATAGCTGTTTCTTTTAAAATGTATTTCCGGTAATTCACATCCATTTTGAAAGCATGAACTATTTTTTACTCTGAACGAGTTCCTTGTTACTCATTCATTTTGAATCTGATGAGTAAATACTCATTGCAGTCAAAACTTATCTACAGCTCTGTAATTGCACTTAGTGACCGATTAATCACTTGTTTCTGATCGTCAGTTACTTAGGCATTCGATAATGAAAGTTGATTATCGGTTAAATACAAAAATGCACTTTAATTAATGTTAAATATAAAAATAAACATGATTACCCAGGTGACTGTAGTTAGGAAATACACTTGTGAAAGTGAGCATATACCGGTACACTAATAAACATATTTATATCAGAATTAATTTGCTGATTAAAATAAAATAACAAAATGAAATGACAATGACATAAGAAACAAGACAGGAAAGAATACAGTCATACTTAATCAAAAATTATTCGAAGTTTAAGGCCTGAAACTCATATTAACATGCACATAACTGACTAACCGATTATAACCGATGATTGATCGGTTACATCCAGCCGATTGTAACGATCACTTACCACACTGTTTATCCATCCGTACGTTAATCTGACCGTTTGTTCGTTTGTCAGTCCGAAACAATTATGTCTCAGCCGTAACTTCGAAAGTACTGAGGTATAGAAGTTCAAAGGGAATTTCTTGAAATTTCACACAAATGTTGAGAAGGTATGTCATGCACAATAATCTGGTCTTTACCTCAAAGGTCAAGGTCACACTCGGAGGTCAAAGTTCAAATGAACTTCAGGGGCCTTTGTCACTGGTTACATTGCTTCTTATATTTGTATGTTTTCGCTCTGTTTTCTGGTCAGTCTTATTACACTTACCCCGGTTAATCCTTTTGTACTTTTTTTTTCGATGTATCTGTCGGTATTATTACTGTGTCTGCTCTTTGTTTCATCCACCTAACTTCTGCCATTATATACCCTCACTAAGAATATATGTTGACATTTCCACAGACTATACAGATGGTGGGAAGTAGGATGCTGAGTTTTGCCACGAGGAAAGCCAAAAAGGAATTACCACTGAAGTCTTCACCATCTACCAACTGCCATCCCCATGTGAGTGACATCTTCATCGAAATTGAAAGAATGTTTTTCATAGGAATTAACTCTACACTACAAAATCGTTTATCAAAATTCTATCCAGTCGTGCAGGTCGTATAATAATGTTAATGTGCCAATTAAGAGTATAGTTTTATTCACAGGTTCTTAAAATACAGGTGATTGAATATGTGTAAAATTAATTATGAGTTTGACGCTCCAGTTTTGGGTTTTTGGCCGGGCTGGTTAAAGTCGTTTATATTATGTCTATAGAGTTTGGATTCTCAAAACATGTAAGTTATATACTTCATTTAGAAATTCCAGCTTGTATATGATATTGTAATATACGTGATGCATTAGCTCTCTGTGTTATCCCTGAGAATGCATGTTAGTTATAATATGTCTTGTATTTCTCTCACCCAGGACTACATGATGTGGTCGCTGGATCACAGTTTACTGGTGAAGGACCTGGTAGAGTTGCGATACAGCCAGTACCTGCAGAACCAGGAGCACATGGATCGTTACCTTCTGGAGGAGTGGGCACAGATGGAACACGAACTGCTGCGAGAGAGGGGACTCTGGGGGCCCATAGTGGGCTCACGACTAGACAAAGGGATGCTTGATATGACTGAAGGTATGGAATTGGCTGGAATTAAAATTTTGTAAAATTTACAGTAAACAATGTTTATCTTCATCGCGAGATTGGGTTTTACTTTTGTAGTACACTAATATCCGCCCTTTTAGCTCCTAGATAAGTGACCTGTAATACTACTCTAAATGTACAGAACGTATGTATATTTATTGGTTTATTACATGACTTTATTAGAGACGGATCCGTATTCTCGAAATGTTTGAGTCAAAATCTCAGACTCAAGCTCAGCTATAAAACTTTAACAATCTTACTTAACAATCATGGAATGACCTGAAACTTTACACAAATAAAGTTAATCATCAATTACAATTGTCCTGAAAGTTTCATGAAGAAAAACAATCATTGAAAAAAGTTACAGCTAAAAGAAATACTTGAGTTTTGAGCTTGAACATAAGGTTTTGGTCGAGCAAGTTTCGAGAATATGGGGCCTGTAGTTATAAGAGATGGAGATTGGGCTTGGCTGTGGTTGTGAATAAATGTATCATCCATACTGGAACTCAGTATTCCATTTTCCTCCCAACACCACACAGACTAAGAGTTTTAAGATCTATGCAACCTGGCATGGTTTTAGGTGAAACTTTTGTAAAAGTGGACATAGTGTATACCTGTACTGCATGTAGTATGCAATGCGGGTCTACAGGTATACCCTCATTAGATTACATGAATGAAACATTTGCTGTTTGTAATGTTCATTGATTTATAAATATCTGGAATGATCTTGCATCCTGTCATTTTCTACTCCCACACAGGTCCATTCCGTATGCGTAAGAAAATGGTGAAGAACGACATGTTTTATATCCACTATCCATATAGACCAGACATGGAGTACAGTGTAAGAAAACATGTTATTACATGACAGCTATATAAAAGGAAAAAAAGAAATGCTACTCGGGAATTTCCTATATATAGAGGATCTTACAAGAGTGCTCATTCATTATTGAATTTATTAAACTCGTTAGGAAAAATTATATAAAACTCGGCAAGAGCGTCAATTATATAAAGCTTGGCAAGAGAGTTGGCAAAATGATATGATGCTCTTGCCGAGCTTTATATAATTTTTCCTAACGAGTTTAATAAATTTAATAATGAATTAGAACGAATGTTAGATTCTATTTATCGCATAACTTAAAACGTCACATTAGGTCAGAAAACGTACATTAAATTTGACGTCCATGACGTCATTAACGTATGTTATACCACTAGTGAAATATCGAAAATATTGAATGGTGTTATTACACTCCCACACTGCATCTTATGTGATAAATTATGTATATACTGCAAACTTATTCCAGAGAAAGCCGAAAATGCTTTGTAAAAAAGGTTGCCGCTAGTTAGCATGGTTAGGGAAAGGACGGAACTGTGGTGTTGTACATTTTGTAACATGAAATTATTAAAAGTTGAAGTTCCTCTTTGAAAATTTGAGCAATTTCAGTACTATCATTAATGTAAAGAGATTACAAAAGTTTACATCCTATCCTGTTGAGCCAAACGCTTATTCTATCAATAATGAAACCTTGAGGGGATAATATTTGGTGTGTTATGTGATGTTTTAGTCTATTTTTTTCGAAAGGAAGGGTCTTATGTAGCCATGTACCATTTGTTTAACAGCAGCATATTGTACAAACAATATATAGCGGAAATTCCAGAGTTGCATTTCTTTTTCCCCTTAGTATACGTGTCCAGATGGTATCTGCTTAAATAGATTTGCTCTAAATGCAACCTGATTTGATAGTATAGATTATTAGAAGCTTTCATGGGTAATTGGTGACGGTCTGGAATTCCAAAACAAGTTATACCAGAAGGTTGGAAACAGAGGGTTGGAAACAGGGGGTTGGAATTCCCTATCTGAGCAGGATGCCCATGATTGACTCTTTTTCTTATGTTATAACCATTGACATTTTGTGCATTGATGTCTCTAACTAATAAAGTTCTGCATTTTTATTTACACTATGACTTGTTGAACTTATAGACGTCATTATAGATGAGTGAGACTTTCATTTCTGCCACTGTGTTTAAGCTCAGACTTCCCAGCACTCAAAATAAATGCAGATAACCTTATAAGGTATGCAAGAAATCTACATGTATTGCATTCTGTTTACTGAAAATACATTTTCCAAACACCCTACAACTCGTTATTTTTGCATATACAATTTATATTGTTAAACTCCACTAGAGGTAATGTCAGGGATTGGTGTTTTCATGGAGGTAGGCTGACAGCAATAATGTCTGTCAGCATTGTAACAGCAAGATTTTGATTTTTTCATGGGGTGGATGGGGTTCAGGTGCGAGGTGGGTTGTTGAATGATCGGGTGATGGGTAAGAGGAGTTGAGATCGACTCACCTGGTGTGGGACGGCTTACAGTTATACTGGGTATTAATATTTCACAACATCGCATCACACGGTGGATGGATGGATGGGTTGGGAGTTCACAAATAGTATAGGTATGAATATATTACAAACTATATGTTATCTCACGACAGCCTCTGAAGTACAAGATTCCAATTAGTTATGACAGTAAGGAGTACTACCTTCAGTACCGGTCCCAGACTCTGTTTGGGGAGGACGTATTGCCCATCAAACTTGGTATGGAGGAGCTGCCCACTATTGACTCGGAGGCCGAGGACAAATCACCAGAAGGTATGCTGGGTAACCTTTCTTACCCTCAGTTTTAAATTATAGACTCATGCTTGTATATGTTACCTTTATATAATTTCATATTGATCCATTATTAAAATTATTTTATCCCTTCATACGAAAGGCCTTCATAAAATTCATACACCTCTTAAATGATTTGCATTTGCAGATATTCTATCTCGTAATTCCATATGTCTGAAAACACCTTATGTTCTTAGGGGCTGGCGTGGCTCAGTGGATAGTACCGTGGACTTACAATCCAGAACACGTGGGTTCAAACACTACTAAAGTTATTTAGGTGTGTTAGTAGGGCAAGACACTTTCCCTTAGCCCCATCCCTAAACTAGGCGTGTATCAGAGTCTATTCTGAGCATTTTAAAGAACCACAGTTATCTATTCATTCAGTAAGGTAGGTTCCCAGATATCTATGTATTCTTCCCATCTTTCTAGGGCATCTCTAAGTAACCTATAATGTGTTTATGAGCTGTTAAAAATTCAGTTCTTGTTATGTTCGCATGTACAGTACAGCTCACGCGAAACTCCTACTTTACTCAATTCGTCGAGTTTGGTCGTATCGAGTGCCGCGCGGATCTATGCGGAGTGAGTGTTTGTACTCGGCAAATCCATGCGGCGAAAGTACACCATTGTCGAGTCACTCGCACTCCGAGTTAATCCGCGTAGAATCCAATTAACCATGAGTGCACACCTGTGGTGATTTATTATTGGGAAAAAATCTGAATTTTTGACAGCTTTTCAACTTGTCCGACAGCGTGCTTGAAAAAGTAATCTATCGCCAGAAAAAGTACAAACAATGCGACACCGAGTGCATCTTTTCTGTGCAAAGTTGACACGACGGATAAATACAATAAATAAATTTCAAAACAAATGCGTATTTCAAAGTTTTAATGCATTTAATCACAAGTTTTGTTTGTTTCTGTTGTACAAATGTCAGTCTTCAATCGACGTAAATACGGCGCATAAATACCCATAATCCTTGGCCATGTATGTAACATTTTAACAAGGCGGCACTAACAACGGGTTTATGACTCGGAATACTTTACAATTTTTTTCTGACTATAGAACCCATCGATGTATTAATAAACAGCAGAAAAGCATAAATTTGTTACAAATAACGATTATTTAGAAATATAATTATAATTTCCAGTATAATAATTACGTATTGAATTTTATGTGCAGTCGCCGCGAAGCCGGTAATAGGAACCACCATATAACTGTCGTGACCCAGTATACACAATCCGGGCATTCAAATTTTTCCACATCCGCTTTTCCAAAACAAAAGTAAAATTGTCTTCTGCTTCGATTTTTTCTAAAGTAATTATGCATTAAAATGACTGCAATTAGAAAAAGTTGCACCTTTTACCTGTGTAGTTTCGACTCGGCGAACTCCGAGTTTGTCTACGCGAAGTATCGTGGCGTACTTTCGTGGCATAAGTACGCCGAGAAGCTTTTACCCCTCTGAGTAGTTTTATCATCGAAACTCCGCGTAATTACACGATTTGTAAATTCCTCACTCAGCGTGAAAGAGTAATGTGTGAGTTTCGCGTGAGCTGTACTGTATACCTGGTTTTATGAATATGAATATGTTTTAAGATATAATGAAGATACCAAAACTGTTACCACGCAAACTAACTAAACCCGGGTCAGAAAACAATGAAGATGATGATGACATTGAGGGGGAGAAGTTAGACAGTGCAGATAATCCTGAACCGATGGAGGCGCAGTCTGAGAATGCACAAGATTCAGGACAGAAAAAGGGAGATAACCAGGCTATTATAAGGCTTCTGGGAGAAGGAGAGAAGGTGCGTTGTATGTTGTCACTTCAAAACTTTTCACACTTATTGACATTATTTTTAACCGTGTGAGACTGCACACTCTGGGGGAAACCCAGGCCCCATATTTTCGAAACGCTCAGCCAAAGCTCGAAACTCAACTATTTCTTTTAGCTATAACTTTTTTTAGTGGCAGTTTTTCTTTTTGAAACTTTCGACAGTTGTAATTTACGATTGTCTCTAGTCATATAGAGTTTACGGTCATTCCATGACCTTGAAGTAAGATTTTCATTTTTTTTATAGCTTAGCTTGATTTTGACTTAACGTTTTCAGAATACGGGGGTGGCCAGATAATACTTGCATAATATATCCTGTCAAGAATATGAGTATTATTGAGTGTCTTACCACTGTGTCTATTTAACTGCACAACTACCCATTGTTTTGTCCATGATACCAAACACAAAACTTGTGTTTAACTTTCCATTTCAGATATCTCACATGTTCCGGTGTGCGCGGATCCAGGGTCTGGACACTGCCGAAGGCCTGTTGTTGTTTGGCAAGGAACACTTCCACATCATTGATGGCTTCACACTTCTTGCCACCAAGGAAATCAAGGATATTGACAGTCTACCTCAAGAGTAAGTTTATTCCTCGTTCATTTTCTAATCTTTCTATTTCTCTCCCTTTGAATACAACTTACCATTGATGTATATGTTACTTGTGTAAATTAAGAAACCATTTATTGTTGTATTAAAAGAAATACAAATATTGAAATATAAAAAAAAAGCGTAAGTAAATATTGCAATCATCGGTTTACAATCCTTTCCTCCATTTTACAGATTGCATGATCCAATCATTCCAAAGTCTTCTAGCAGCCAGAAAAGAACGTAAGTATTCTGTCACGGTGTGTGTTTGAAATACTAACACTTTTTAAACCTAGGGTATAATAGCAAAGAAAACTTGCAAACTCTGGTTTATAATTTTTCACCTTTTATTTAAAAATATGCAAGCAGATTTAAAGTCAAAATGATATTGGATTAGTATATCAAGGTCCAGAAATTAATGCTTGATAAATACTTAAAGATTGACATGTTTCTCTTGAATACTAGCCCCGTGTGGTTCCGGGGGCCCCTGTTTGGTTACGGGGCAAAGAATAGGGCAACCGCAGATCTCGTTGGAGGGGAAGGCAGAGAGGTAGAACCCCCCCAAATTCATGTTCATTTTATAATTTTTTGTTCATGCTCAGGAAAGGTCTTCATCATGACCCCTGCATTGTTTCAGGTGCCATCTCGCTCATATCACTAGAGCAGTGGCAGAAAAACTTTAACGTGGCTCTAGCGTAAATGGAGTGTCTACAATAGAATTTTACAGCAACTCTGCAGTTCAGGGTGAGAAGGTTCTAGGGCCGTTCTCCATATTTTATCTTGATGTACATGGAGGATGAGCCTGGCATGTTCATTTCTGTTAGGCGCCATATAACCTTTCATGTGTTGGTGCGCCTTAAAACCACAACTCAATTATAAATGGATGATATTGATTTATTAAGGATTTATATTGGTTCATTCATTCATGCAGAGTAAAACTATCAATTTATTCGCTGCCAGCAGTCATTGATCAAAACTTGGGATTGATGTTGCCATAAGCCCTGTATAACGTACATATTCCATGTATGGTGTTTATATTTACCTCACTCATACAGAATAATAAAGATATAATTTAAAAAAACATGATGTAGCTGTAAAATATATTTCAAAGTATTACAATTAATTATGTTAAAAAAAGTTAGTATTTAATCAGGTTTTGGTTTAGACTGAATTTATTTTGTAACATGTTGACAATGCATTGAATGCAAATTATATTTCTTAAAGTCTGTTTACCAAGAATGTGATGTATGTATATTATGGTTTCCTTTATGTCAAACCTGCCAAGTTAAAATAGATGTATGTAGCATTATGCTTTCCTTTCTGTCTAACCCGAGAAATTATAATTTATAATCCGATATATTTACACTATGCTTTCCTTTCCACCAAACCTGAGAAGTTACATATCTATGTACACTGCTTTCCTTTCTGGCAAACCTGAGAAATGATAATTTTTATTCATATATTTACACTATGGTTTCCTTTCCACCAAACCTGAGAAGTTTACTCAATGCTTTCCTTTCTATCAAACCTGAGAAGTTAGATCTATTTACACTGTGCTTTCCTTTCTGCCGAACCTGAATAGTTAAAGATGTATTGAAACTATGATTTCCTCAATGTCAAACCTGAGAAGTTATAATCAGATAAATATACACTATGCTTTATTTTCTTTCAACCATTGTTTCCTAATCTTGTAATGCTGAAAAAGCTATAGAAAACTACTTGATTATTATGTTTGTAGTGAAACACAAGGTAGCAGATTCCCAATTGTATTACTGAAAGAAAGAAGAAGTTGTACCTAGACATACATCTCCCATGTATTTTGTTGATAACAATAATAAAAAAAATCATACAGAATGTCAATTTAAGATTTAATTTTAAATAATCCAACATTCTTTAGATACAAAATTTACCAAAAAAAAAAAAAAAGGGGGTGGAAAATGAAGTGAGGTAATTTAATGAATTTTGATACGATAATGAATCTCAACGAGACATCCATAAAAGCAATGTGGCTGAAAACAACAACAAATTAAACAACCCTACGGTACTTTGGAAAAAAAACAATCCTATACATGTAGTGTGTAACTGAAAGTATAGTTTTATACGGTGTAAGTTCTAGTATTAATAAATATATGTAAATGGAAAAATCATACGTTGTTATAAACCTGGCATTGAATTCACCAACCATTCTTGAGAATATTCTTAGACTTAAGCCCAAGTATGCAAATTTCAATCACAAATATTTCTATAAATTTAAAGTATAAACATTCATAACGAGGTGCTATGTATAAATATGATAAATACTAATAAATAGCAGCTTCATGCGATTGTTTATATCGTTGCTGGTCGTGAGAATATTTGTGAACGAAATGTGATTACTTGAGCGCAAGTTTAAGAATAGTTGGAAGAATGGTTGGTGAATTCAATGCCTGGTGTATCAACCTTAAGCATACAAAAATCTTTTGACAGGTACAACAAGTTTGCCTATGAGGACATACGTGAGGTACACAAGAGGCGCTATCTTCTCCAGGGTATAGCCATAGAAGTGTTCTCCTCAGATGGCAGAAACTACCTACTTACATTCCCCAGAAAAGTTAGGAATAAAGTCTACACAAAGTAAGACATTGTTTTACTTTGATTTATGTTTATTTACAACATGACGTCATGTTGCAAACTTCAACTGTATGAGCGTGAAAAAAACGCTTGAATAAAAATCGGCTAATTGCTAGTGGGGGCCTTATTTGGTATAATCTCCCCAGACCGATATCTGCCAGTTAAGACATATGCATGATATGGTATTGGAAGGCCAAGACTGACTGTAAGCTGTATAATGATTGGGTATTAATTAAATTTGTTGCAAATACACAAATTATAAACCATGTAAATATCAGAACCTGCATAGCGAACCGTCGGTATCTCATGATTGCCTGTCTTTGGACATTTTGAATTCAATTTAAGCTCTTTCTATTTAAAATCATTAGAGCTTAATATGCAATGGTGTATTTAAACTCTGTTGTCTGTTTGTTGAACCTAACAATGTGTATTTTTAGGGCATGATAATAAAATCTGGGTATGAAAATTATTACTCATAATCTATACATGCATTAAATATGGTATAAGGCTTTGTTGTGAAGTTACCTTAAAATTATTCTGGATTGAGAGAAGCAAAATATATGAGATATGAGAGGCACAAAATAGAATCTTTTTGTAGGGCATAAAAACTGGGGTCTCCATTTGTATGCATTTTTTTTTCTCTTCAGATATCTTAGTAACTGAGTTATACTTGTTAAGCAATACTTATATTATGCAATTGTTTTACAGATTTATGTCGGTAGCTACTGCCATTACAGACAATGCCCAGCAGTCTGTGTCGGGTCAGAAACAGAACGCCAGGATAGAAGCAGGGTGAGTATATACTCTTAACAGTCGTACTGTGGTTTCATTATGAGAAATGGTAAACTTTGCAAAAAAGCCATGTTCATGGAATGCTTTATTTACTTAAAGAATTGCTGGACCAGGTAGAGTAATATCTTTGAGGTTAAAGGCCATAGTTCACTTCTAGCAAATCCAGGTAGACAGCAATTATAGAATGTAAAAAAATACACTCTTTTATCTCTGTTGTTCTGTGATTGGCTAAAAGCACTAGGGGGTAAATTTGAATTTTGTTAACGGTCAACAAAAACTATTTTCAGGATGTAGCATTTTTGGAGTATTGATTTCATATTTTACTGATCAGATCTCAATACATTCAATAACAGCTGTGCAAAATTTCAATTAATTTAGTAGGTAGGGATATCTAAAATTTCAATTTTCTCTTCACCTACAATGCTTATAGACAATGCAGCGTTATAGCAACAAAGTAGACATGTTTTCTTGATTCTGCTTTTATAGTATGACTCCGGCCTGTAAGAAACATTGGCCTGATTGAGAAGTCAAATGACGTCACTGCTGTGGCGTTACATAATTTTCTATCTTTTGATACCACTACATGTAATAATATTGAATGTCTGTTATTGTATATAAAAAGATGTATGCCAGTTAGATATATACTTATAGTGTTAATATTTCAGGTCTGGTCTGATCAGCAGTTTGATGGGAGAGAAATCTGTAACTCAGAGATGGGAGGTAAGTCACATTTTATCATTATCATATCAGTGTCGCATGGCAGTCTTATTTCAAAACTTGCAGTTTCCAGTTTTTAACAGGATTGCGTAGCAAATCCAGGCTTATAGTTTGTCAATTTCCGTCTGTCTGTCTACGAGTTTTGATGTTTTGGTTAAAGTTTTTGTTTTTCCTCATTTCTCAAAAACGAAATGTCGGAAAGCTTTGAAACTTGGCACACATGTTCATTATCATTACACAATGTTATATGACAAGAACCATAACTTGTCGTGTATTTTACCTGAATTAAATAAAAAAAAATTAAAGTCTTGCTTACATGAGTGATAATATTTGTTACAACAATTTAATCGACAGCGAGGAGAAATTAGTAACTTCCAGTACCTGATGCATCTCAACACGCTGGCTGGTCGCTCGTATAACGACCTCATGCAGTACCCTGTCTTCCCCTGGATACTGGCAGATTATGACTCTGAGGTAATATATTACAGTAATTTATATCCATTATTTTGTTCATACTAAAAAATTAGCTTGCCTTTAGCTGGACATATTGCTGCCCAGACAAACAACCTTATGTCAAAATAATAAATAAGTTCCGGGGTTTTATGACTTAGTATCAAGTAATTTCTGTTAACCAGTGTTAAAAGTTGATAAGTTAATTTGAGTAATAGATATATTCCTTTTAAAAAGCCTCTCTCTACCTCGTCAGGTATCCATAAACCTGCATTTTTGTTGTATATAAGCAGGTAGCTACAAACAGCACCTCATCACACCCAATTCCTGAACAGAAAGTTAGTTTAACTATCTTATCTGTTAAATTGGTTGCATACTAACTCCAAGAATTGTTTGTAAACAAAGCCTTTCTAGACTTTTCTGTCCCACTGCATATAAAAACTTAGTCAGTGAACTTTTAACTGAGAAACAATGTACTCTTTATTTTATGATATCAAATTGTAACGAAACAACGCACCTTCGCATTCTGGAATATTCTCAAATATTCAAGAATTAAAATACTGAACAAACAACATTATCTTTTCATAACTTTACCCAATTAGTCAACAAATTATAAAATCAACATTTTGTTTGGCAGATATGGTCACAGCCCTACATGTATTGAAGCGAGGCGGAATCCAAGCGGTTATCCCGGCAGCTCATTGTATTGCCTATAATGAAATTGGCTCGCTGGCCTTTAAAACTAAATGGCTCGCTGGCCTTTAAATAACTAATTGGCTCGCTGGCTCGCTGGCCTTTATGCAACTAAGTGGCTCGCTGGCCTTTATATAACAAACTGGCTCGCTGGCCTTTATATAACAAACTGGCTCGCTGGCCTTTATATAACCTAATGGCTCGCTGGCCTTCATATTTAAGTGGCTCGCTGGCCTTTATATAACATGGCTCGCTGGCCTTTATATATCTGGCTCGCTGGCCTTTATAAACCTCATTGGCTCTCGCTGGCCACCTAAAACTGCGGCAATACAATACACTGCTTTTTTGAAAGAATTCATATAATAGAATTCGCATAATATAAAATTTGCTCTATAGGAAACACAAGTTGCCAAGAAACTTGGGAACTAGCCAAATAGATCGAAATTTTATTTGCCGCCAAATATCTACAAAGTGACATTAGTAAACCAGATCTTACTGCAAGTAAAATCTACCGTATTGCCACCATAGATATTTGCTGCGACACTAAAATAATGGGACTGTCGACCGCCAGAATTCCGCATCCCCACAATACAGCAAATGGGCTGCAACAAATAAGATGTGTCGGCCTAAGCAAATGACTAGATGTAATGACTAGAATGATTCAATACTTAAAACCAGTCCGTTATAGATGTGTCCAACACAACTAATGTTAAATTACATAACAACACGACACTGAACTGTTGATGTCCACTTAGTTAATGACATACATATCAAAGATCCTAACTCCACACTGCTTAACACATTCACTATAACAGTTGGTTGAGGAGATTCAGAACACTCTCCAAATGTGAGTCCACCGTCTTGGTTACTGAATGATCCCTTGCTTGTTGGCTGGAATCTAGAATAACCGCCTGACGAATCGCCCAAATTGTTGCACCCCGGAAACAGCTGAAAAGAGTGAATAACTCTAGCAGTATCATTGCTCCCATGATGCCATTAAACAATACACATGTAAAATTAACTTCCTAGTAATTGGGTGGGTGAGTGGGGATGAAATTTTTAACAGAATGACCAGAAAATAACCTGTTATTCTGTGTAAACCGGAAATGAAGGGAACCGGAAGTAGAATTATCTGCGCGTAACTGATCCACTGCGCAGCGAATTATCACAATTAGGATCAAAGTACCGACAGTACAAAATTCAATTTGTTACAAAAATAAATGTGATTATTGAGTGAACCAATAATCTTTCTTATTTTATGATATCAAATTGTAACGAAACAACGCACCTTCGCATTCTGGAATATTCTCAAATATTCAAGAATTAAAATACTGAACAAACAACATTATCTTTTCATAACTTTATCCAATTAGTCAACAAATTATAAAATCAACATTTTGTTTGGCAGATATGGTCACAGCCCTACATGTATTGAAGCGAGGCGGAATCCAAGCGGTTATCCCGGCAGCTCATTGTATTGCCTATAATGAAATTGGCTTGCTGGCCTTTAAAACTAAATGGCTCGCTGGCCTTTAAATAACTAATTGGCTCGCTGGCCTTTATCTAACTAATTGGCTCGCTGGCCTTTATGCAACTAAGTGGCTCGCTGGCCTTTATATAACAAACTGGCTCGCTGGCCTTTATATAACAAACTGGCTCGCTGGCCTTCATATAACAAACTGGCTCGCTGGCCTTTATATAAAAAACTGGCTCGCTGGCCTTTATATAACCAAATGGCTCGCTGGCCTTCATATTTAAGTGGCTCGCTGGCCTTTATATAACATGGCTCGCTGGCCTTTATATATATGGCTCGCTGGCCTTTATAAACCTCATTGGCTCTCGCTGGCCACCTAAAACTGCGGCAATACAATACACTGCTTTTTTGAAAGAATTCATATAATAGAATTCGCATAATATAAAATTTGCTCTATAGGAAACACAAGTTGCCAAGAAACTTGGGAACTAGCCAAATAGATCGAAATTTTATTTGCCGCCAAATATCTACAAAGTGACATTAGTAAACCAGATCTTACTGCAAGTAAAATCTACCGTATTGCCACCATAGATATTCGCTGCGACACTAAAATAATGGGACTGTCGACCGCCAGAATTCCGCCACGAAAACAGACTGTTGGAATGCCTATGAAAAACAGGCTGTTGACCCCCAATGCTAGGCGGACCTCTTACTGGAACTTTAAGCTGTCGGATGTTAAGAAGGATTCAATAGCACCTTGCAAAGAGTTTAAGAATATGTCGCAACCCACATCCGACAGATGGCAGCCACCACGGCGAAAAAACCCAGGTTCATCCAGTGTGACTTCATGCTTAATGACCCTGCCCTTAGATGACAATAGTGCTGCTTGATGTCCCATCCTATTAAAACAAACTCTTTTGTCGTCCAGCACTTTAGACGATGAGTCGGGCCATGAAAATTGCCAGTTTAACCGTGGCAGAATGTCAGACCACGCAACTTTAGTCTTTGGAAAGGTTCTAAATAAAAATAAAAAAATCTCGCTTTACCATGCGCAGCATTTTTTGTGCTGGAACACGCACTACATCATTGCCTCCGCAATGTAACACAATCAGTGCAGGAGACCTTCTCTGCAGAATAATCCACTGAAGCTCCTGGCGCAAAGTGAGCTTATTCGGTTTGTCTTCCCAAGTTAGACCGCGTGATCCCCGCCAAATCAAATTAACACCCATTTTTTCCAAGGTCAAATGTGGCTTCTGTCTGAACAAAGCCCTTTGTTCGGCCCAATAAATCAATGAGTCGCCTACCAGATAAACATCTGTAAATAAAATATATCCATTACTGCACATTTATAACCAAGTTGACACAATCATCGTTACAACTAACAACGAATATATTTTTTATATGCAGTACTTTGCCACCTGCCCATGTTCTGAATTAAAGCATTGGAAACCCCATCCATAGCCAAATCCGTTGCCCTACCTATCCTGAAGCTATGACCCTTAAAATGTGCATTCGACAAACCGAGATAGTTCAGTACTTTTTGCAAAACACCACTAAATTGACTTCTGGTAAGTGGGCGAAAATTAGCATGTCTAAATAACATGCCCTTTGCCTTTGGCCTTATGGAAATATACTCAAACAATGTATGTACCGGGCATATTGTAATACTCGGTTTGGCACCCAACTGGAGGAAAGTAGGACTCCCACTCTGATTGTTCTTGGATTTCCGAAGCCGTAACCTAACAAAGGATCTCTTTTTACTAAATAGAACATCATCAATCCTTAGAGGATAACCGTCCTGTTTTTGATCCGTAAATACCAGCTCCCCCACTCTAAACAGCCCAAAATATGCAAGGCAAAATGCAGCTTTGAACAGAGCCGCCTCAAAACTATCAAAGCACACTATGTGGAGAGCCCCGATAATCTGAAGTAAAATTCCCTGCGTAATGGGTGCCCTAGCATCCTTTTTTCCTTTCAAGCGCCTAAAACCCTCCAGCATTTTCCTGACAATAAAACAATCAGTTGGATCCGCATATTCATGTAGCTTATGTAAAAAACTTAGAGCAGAAATGTAAGTAGATACAGATGCCGGTGAAAAACCTTTCTGTAAACAAAATGAAATAAACCAAGTAACATGGTCAACTTGAACCGGCCATTTATCTTCAAGAGCATAGCATGCCCGAAATTCTTTGAACTTCTTAATAGCCCCTTTATACACTGCTTTAGTATTAGCAGAAATGCTAGAGGCTACCATCGCCTTCACACCAGATTGAATATTTCGAATAGATGGATCGGCACAGGATAAGGTTCTTGCTCTGCGCATGGAGCTAGCCGACGAAATTTCTGTACCTGCAAGCGTGAAAGAGCATCTGTTAACACGTTTTTCTTCCCAGAAATATGTTTGGCTTTAATTGCAATGTTAAATTTTAAACATTCCAAAGTCAAAGCCCGAACTATTATCATAACATCCTCTGACTGATGTCATACTATTAAGGATGTGTACCACCGCCTGATTGTCTGAACGAAATAAAATTTTCTTATTTCTGAGAAAATTTCCCCAAACTACCACACAAACTAAAATTGGGAACATTTCCAACACAGTAATGTCCTGAGTTAACTTTTGCTCATGCCATTTAACTGGCCAACTGCCATACATCCATCTACCTTCAAAAAAGGCGCCAAACGCGCAACCGGATGCATCTGTGAACAACTGAACATCATCATTTGTAACCCAAAATCTCTCGTGAAAAACCGAAATCCCATTAAAACTATGAAAAAATTCATTCCACATTTGTAAGTCTTCTTTCATACCTCTAGTAACATGTAGTCGATGAAATGGCTTTTTTAACCCTTTCGTTTGATTAATTAACCATCTAATGAAAGGCCTACCAGGAACTATGGCTCTACAGGCAAAATTTAGAACCCCAATAAGAGATTGCATCTCACGTAAAGTAGTCTTCTTTGCAAACTGCATAGCCCTGATTTTCTCTCTGATTTCCAAAATTTTATCTTTTGGAATTCGAACTAACATATTTTCAGAATCTATTTCCAGACCCAAAAACACCAACACTGTAGTTGGCCAAATTGTCTTTTCAGAAGCAACCGGTACACCAATTTCGTCCGCTATGTCAAAAAATACTTGGATAATCGTTAAGCAGTCATCCGTATGTTTACGACCAGCATGTAAAAAATCATCCACATAATGTTTTAAATCTCCCACTGATGCCCTATACTTGACCAAATATTCGATAAAAGTTGGAAATTTTTCGAACAACGAACAACTTATGGAACAACCCATTGCTAACATTTTGTCCACATAATAATGGTTCTGAAACATGAAACCTAGTTGATCAAAGTCAGCAGGTGACATTGGCAGCAGCCTGAATGCCGACTTAATATCCGTTTTCCCCATAAGACACCCCCTACCCATGTCCTGTACCATGTGAATAGCCTCATCAAAACTTGTATACTGCACCGAACAGAATTTAGGATCTATGTTATCATTTACTGATGAAAACTCTGGATAAGATAAATTATGTATAAGACGGAATTCACCAGGGGAGTGTTTTGGAATCAAGCCTAAAGGAGAAACCCGCAAAGTCGAAACTGGCCTATGCTTAAAAGGACCCGCAACTCGGCCCTCAAATACTTCTTTATCAATTTTTTCTTTAACAATATCGATATGTTCACTAACAGACGGCATGTTTTTGGCATGTGTAGGTAATCTGGAACCAGTATAATTCAATGGAAAACCGAACTCGAAACCATTAGCTAACTCCTTAGCCACCAGCTGATTGCTATATAACTTTAGGGCTTCTTTTAATGGATCCAATTTTATGGGGGGTTTTCCCAATGAAAACAAACTTAAATTACCACCTGCCTCTGAAACTTGTCCTTGGTCCATAACCCCTTGATACGGAACTGAATCTATTGCCCCTGAAGCCCCGAAAACTAGACGTGCCCCTTCCTGCACCAGTATTTGATCTAGCCCCCTGTTCACAACGGAACATGCCATGAAACTTGCTCCCGCAAAGCTCGCAAGCATGAGTAAATCGACATTTGGCTCATTTACAAAAGCCATTATTAAAACCCCTGCATACCATGCCTCCAGAAAGTGATGACCCTACTGGAGAAATTGATCCATTTGGAACTGAACTATTAACCGTCATTGTCCGCATCCACAAATTGGAATTAATTTTGGCCCAAGACTTGCAGGAATTGCTCATCATATTTGTACCACGGTAACCCCTTGCCTGCCGCCTCTCTAATTACAGACATATATTTCAGCAACTCGGCTGCTTTTGAAGAATACCTCTGAATATATACATCGGTAAAAATTAAAAAGGCATCAGTCCACTGATTGATAGTCAATATTTTGGCCTTTGACTCGGGTGACCTCACCTCAATCTTTCCCTCACTATTTAACATCAATAAATTGTTCGACTCCTTTATGGATACGCTGTTGTCAAGTAGCAAAGACATATTTATGAATTCATTACCCCAGATATTTCTTTTGATTTTTATCGAGACCTGTTCGGACAAACCATCCTCAGTTAAGGATAACATTCCTGACGTTTTGCCGAAATCCAGACTCCTAATGAGGGCATCCTCAAAATCAGTCTTACCCAAAGACTTTGAGCTGTCATCGCTCATCTCCCCATCATCATCCAGCAGCCCTATCCGCTCAACCTCATCATCAGACACGACCCGCCGTGGTCGTTTGGCGCTCGCCTGGCCCGCCTTCCCGGTCTCCTTTTTACAAGATGTTGCGCTCTTCGCCTTCCTCTTAACTGCCTTAGCATCTCTCCGGGCCTTTCCTCTACCTGACATAGCTGTTAGTTCGCCGATGGCGTTAAATTGTCTGAGATATGATGAAATTTTTAACAGAATGACCAGAAAATAACCTGTTATTCTGTGTAAACCGGAAATGAAGGGAACCGGAAGTAGAATTATCTGCGCGTAACTGATCCACTGCGCAGCGAATTATCACAATTAGGATCAAAGTACCGACAGTACAAAATTCAATTTGTTACAAAAATAAATGTGATTATTGAGTGAACCAATAATCTTTCTTATTTCATTTTCATATTATTAGCTGTTGGGGTTTGATAAGGTACTGAAAGACATAATATGTGAAATTGTTAAAATAAGTTTTATGTTTCGTTAAATGGAGTGCACAACTCTAAAGTAACTAAAATGTATAAGTCAGCTTTGGTTACATGTTTCATGTTCCATGTGATGTGTTCAATGTGATATGTTTCATGTGATGTGTTTCATGTGATATGTTTCATGTGATGTGTTTCATGTGACATGTTTCGTATGATGTGTTTCATGTGATATGTTTCATGTGGTATGTGATTTGTTTCATATGATGTGTTTCATGTAATATGTTTCATGTGATATGTTTCATGTGATTTGTTTCATATGCCGTGTTTGATGTGATATGTTTCATGTGGTATGTGATGTGTTTCATATGTTGTGTTTCATGTGATATGTTTCATGTGACATGTTTCATGTGAAGTGTTTTATTTGATATGTTTCATGTGATATGTTGCATGTGGTATGTGATGTGTTTCATGTGATATGTTTCATGTGACATGTTTTAATGTGATGTGTTTCATGTGGTATGTGATGTGTTTCATGTGATGTGTTTCATGTGATATGTTTCATATGGTATGTTTTTGTGTTTCATATGATGTGTTTCATGTGATATGTTTCATGTGACATGTTTTATGTGATGTTTTGCATTGGTGTGCTTCATGGTCTCCATCTTTGGTCGACAGACAACTGGGCAGTTTTGATTTTGGGAAATAATTTAAGAACTAAATTCGAGAAATGCTTGTATGTATAATCACAGTGTCAGTAATCAGTATGTTTGTTTTATTCCAGGAGCTAGATCTCATGAAGAGTGAGACATTCCGAGACTTGTCTAAACCAATGGGAGCACAGACGCCAGACAGACTGAAACATTTCAACAAGCGATACCATGACTGGGACGACCCGCAAGGTTTGTATGGATATCAAAATTGTGTCTTTTCTCTACAATGAGATGACAAGATCTCAGGTTTAATTAACGTGGTAGACAAGGTGACCTGAAAGGAAATGCCTGTATAGTTAGGTCTGTGGAGTGTTTATTGCACATTGTACATAAAATTGATACTCCAATAATTTTTTTCGGTAGAATCTTTTACCAAGCTTAGCAGAGTTAAATGGCTTTAGGGTGTAAAATAGTTCTAATGGCTGCAGTGGCATCCTAAGTCACAATCATATCAGGCCCATACTATGCAGAGGTACACTGAGGCAGTTGCCTCGGTAACTGTCTTGGTAGAATTTTGGACAGGTACCAAACATTGAAGTAAGCAGTGTAGTGGAATATCAAACAAAAGCACTAACATAGTCTTGAATATAATTTTCTATCTTAAAACTGAAATTCTGGCCTGGGAATGCACTAAAACACAGGAAATTGCATAGAGAACATTTTTCCGGGGAACTTGTCCTCAGACCTCATTAGGAGGGAGTTGCCTCGGTTAAATTTCAGGGCTGGCTACAGTCCTGCATTTGAATTAACAGTTTTAACTTTGACAGCATTACCTGTTTAAATTAGAAGTTGTAACATATTTAAATTTATCCAAAAAGTTAACATGCACTGTAAATTACCCATGATGAAACTTGGTATAAAGTTATAATAACTATGTGAATATATTGCAGGAGAAACACCCCCGTACCACTACGGCACCCACTACTCTTCAGCCATGATTGTAGCATCGTATCTGCTACGCCTAGAACCGTTCACTCAAACATTCCTCAACCTACAGGTAGGCTATACATGCAAACTAATGACGTTGGTGTATACACTCAAACTAGTGACGTTGGTGTATACACACAAACTAGTGATGTTGGTGTATACACTCAAACTAGTGACCTCGGTGTATACACTCAAACTAGTGACCTCGGTGTGTGTGTGTATACACTCAAACTAGTGACCTTGGTGTGTGTGTGTGTGTGTGTATACACTCAAACTAGTGACCTCGGTGTATACACTCAAACTAGTGACCTCGGTGTATACACTCAAACTAGTTACCTCGGTGTATACACCAAACTAGTGACCTCAGTGTATACACTCAAACTAGTGACCTCGGTGTATACACTCAAACTAGTTACCTCGGTGTATACACCAAACTAGTGACCTCGGTGTATACACTCAAACTAGTGACCTCGGTGTATACACTCAAACTAGTGACCTCGGTGTAAACACTCAAACTAGTGAATTTGGTGTACTCAAACTAGTGACGTCTTTGTATACACTCAAACTAGTGATCTCGGTGTGTACTCAAACTAGTGACCTCGGTGAATACACTCAAACTAGTGACCTCGGTGTATACACTCAAACTAGTGACATCGGTGTATACACACTCAAACTAGTGATCTCGGTGTATACACTCAAACTAGTGATCTCGGTGTGTACACTCAAACTAGTGAACTCGGTGTGTACACTCAAACTAGTGACCTCGGTGTGTACACTCAAACTAGTGACCTCGGTGTGTACACTCAAACTAGTGACCTCGATGTGTATACTCAAACTAGTGACCTCGGTGTGTGTACACTCAAACTAGTGACCTCAGTGTGTATACACTCAAACTAGTGACCTCGGTGTATACACTCAAAACTAGTGACCTCTGTGTATACACTCAAACTAGTGACCTCGTTAGCTGGGTGGATAAGGCCTTGTTCTTTAGAGCTGCTGACCTCGCCCCACGTGGGTTTGCTCTGTTGGGAAACTTCATCCTTCATCTCATCTCCCTTCTAGGTTGCTGTCACAATAATACCTAATATGATGTCTTAACAGTTCTACAATGTTAAATACTATTAATGTTAAAGAGGGTACATCAGATTTTTTTCCAAAGGAATCTGACATTTTTAAATGTTTCAGTTTATGATAAAAATGTCCTATCAAAATATGGTGATGGCTATGTGTTATTCAGATTGGGAATTCAAATACGAGGTTTAACTACAGAATCGTCGATTCAAACAGTTATACTGCAGGGTCAGATTTTCCTTATCTTCATCAGATTTCCATGATCGATTCATACTGTTGACAGTTTTTTGCGTTGACGTTTCCAACTAACAATGCTTTGTATTTTTATTTACACGATGATGTCATGCAATTGTTGATATTATGGACATCAGTGTTGATGCACGTGATTTTTATCTGACCCTAGGGTAAGATCAAATTTGCTAGAACTCATGTAAAGCAAGATTATTCTTGCATACCTGATAAAGTTATGCGCATTTACATGGGTGATGAAAGCCTGATCGTACACATGGGAAAGATAAAACTCGCTCTCTGATATCAACAATGACAGTTGCATGACATCATTGTGTGAATAAACATCAAGACCTTAGTAGTTCACGACGTCAATTGCAGAATGTAAATGATATGCAAGAAAAGGAACCAATCATGGGTATCTGGTTCAGATAGGGAAATTCCGACCCTAGGTATAACAGTTTCAATCACGATAAAAACATTATAACTCTCGTTGGAATTCCTAATCTTCACCGGATACCCATGAACGGTTCTTGTATTCTTGTCAGCAAGAAAAGGTGTTCATTATTAAAGGGGTTGATGCATTATTTTCAAACAACAATTATTTAAAAGGGCTCTGAAAAACTTGAAAAAAGCTGAAAAAATAGAGGAGATATGACCTATTGAGAATTTGCAAAGAAACATAAATGGAGGCGGCCATCTTGGAACGATGAACGCCTTTTTACCATATATGGCATAATAACAAAATATCTTTTAAGGCAAAGAAAATCAATGCAAATGAAAAATAAGCATACAATGTATATTCTTTGCAAATTTTCAATAGGTCATATCTCCTCTATTTTTCATTGCATTTTGATAATTCTTTCAGCTTTTTTCTAATTTATCAGAGCCCTTTTAAATAAATGTTGTTTGAAAATAATGCATCAACTTTAATGTCCATGGTATCGGTATACATATATAATGATTAACATTCTGCGTGAGATTCATTGTTATTCCATTTCACAGGGCGGCCATTTTGACTTGGCAGACCGTATGTTCCACAGTGTAAAGGAGAACTGGCTGTCAGCTTCCAAAAACAACATGGCCGATGTGAAGGAACTTATACCAGAGTTTTTCTATCTACCAGAATTTCTGGTTAACTCAAATAACTTTGATCTCGGTAAGATGTAGTGTTTTTAACACATTGTATATAAGTTTAGAAGCAGTCATTTCACACAGGGTAGTTACATGTTTTTGATTAAATGTTTTTATTTTATTTCTAGATGAAAGATAATGATTTTTCTTAGAAAGAAAATTCATAAGCACCAATATTAATATTTGTAAACTCATTTTTGACTAACTCATCTCATTTTAGGCAGAGAGAGAGGTATTTTAAGTTTTGTTCTAATACACCCACACAATATAGCCTAGTTTGAAATATCTCTTCATATTCAAAGTTATATCGCTATAATTTTTACAATGTTAGGAGAGTAAGCTATGCAATGCGGAATATTTCAGTTGTGTGTGTATTATTTTTGCATTTTAGGGGTATTAGAATAGAAATTGAACATCGTTTACTGGTGTATTAACGGAATGTAAAACCCATTTTCATTGTTTTTCAAGAACTTTTAACTTAAAAGACTTGCATGTTGGCAAGATCAAGTGTATATTTGTTCTGACTTAACAACTGTTCCTGAAATTAAAACACAGCTACACCATTATTGGAATTTCCTATAATTACATAAGCCTCACTGTGCCGTTGAGAAAAATAAAGTGCTGAAGATGTTTACCTTGCTTTTTGAGAACATTCAGCACAATGAAATATCTAGGTTTTATTCATACACAAACAGTTTCAAAATGTAATAAATAAATTACTGCTATATATATTCAACTGTTGTTTTCTTTTATAATAAAAAAATAAATGAAAAAAAACAGTCTCTTATAGTCTGCGGTGTTTTTATATGCTGGTGCATATTCATGAAAATACAATACCAGACGTCTTGTAAATTATTTCATTATAATTGTAGCCAATGGTTGAATATACCAGTAATTATTAAATTGCAAGATATAAAATAAAAATGTCTATTCTTATGGATGGTGGGAGGTGTACAGTACTGGTTCTACCCAGAAAAAGTGGGTGGTCTGCCTTCATCACAAAATAAACGACCGTCAAATATAACCTTACATGTGTTGAAAATGACGTAAAACACAATACAAACAAGCAAATAAAATAAAAAAAGTTCTTTCAATTGATATTTTAAGTAGAATGTATACTCTATTGATAGGTTCATACAAACTGACTTGATTTCAGGGTGTAAGCAGAGTGGGGTACAATTAGATGATGCGGTGTTACCGCCCTGGGCTAAAGGTGATCCACGCGAGTTCATCAGGGGCCACAGGGAGGTGAGTACTTATTTATCAGGGTGTAATCAGAGTGGTGTATGTGGTTACAATATTACCTGTATTCTTATTCAGGCCCTGGAATGTAAATATGTTAGTGCGCGCCTACATGATTGGATAGATGTGATATTTGGGTACAATATTGTCTGTATCCTTATTCAGGCCCTGGTCCACCTACATGAATGGATAGACCTTATATTTGGGTACAATATTATCTTTATTCAGGTCCTGGAGATTAAGATAACATGGTACCCAATGCATGAGTGGATAGACCTTATATTTGGGTACAATGTTATCTTTATTCAGGTCCTGGAGTGTGATTATGTTAGGGCCCACCTACATGAGTGGATAGACCTTATATTTGGGGTACAATGTTATCATTATTCAGGCCCTGAAGTGTGTGTTATGTTAGGGCCCAACTACATGAGTGGATAAACCTTATAGTTTGGGTACAATGTTATCTTTATTCAGGCCCTGGAGTGTGGTTATGTTAGGGCCCAACTACATGAGTGGATAAACCTAATATTTGGGTACCAATATTATCTTTATTCAGGCCCTGATTATGTAAATGCCCACCTATATGCATGGATAGACCTTATATTTCGGTACAATATTATCTATATCCTCATTCAGGCCCTGGGAATGTGATTAGGTAAGCACCACCTACATGAATGGATAGATCTTATATTTGGGTACAATTGTATCTATATTTTTATTTAGATTCTGGAATGTGATTATGTTTGGCGCCGATCTAAATGAGTGGATAGAACTGATATTTGGATACAATAATATCTTTATTCAGGCCCTGGAATGTGATTATGTAAGCGCCCACCTACATGAATGGATTATACCTGAAATTTATGTAAAATATTATCGTATATCCTTATTCAGGCCCTGGAATGTGATTATGTAAGCGCCCACCTACATGAGTGGATAGACCTGATATTTGGGTACAAGCAGCAGGGTCACGCAGCCGTGGACAGCGTTAATGTTTTCCATCATCTCTTCTATGAGGGAAATGTTGATATATACAATATAGAGTGATCCTCTTAAGAATAAACGCAACTATAGGATTCATCAACAACTTCGGACAAATACCAAAACAGGTAAAACTCTTGCGTTCTGGAATTTATATTTTCTGAATGTAATTCAAAAAGTTAGCTGATATCTAGGGTGTTAGAGTACTGTATTATTTCCCATAACAGGTAGCAAAAAAAAAGAGGAGCGCCCCCTTTGCATTTTGCATAATGCACCGGGCGCTTCTGTTAGGGGAAATACGGTTAATTATAGAACGATGTTATATTTATACATATATATGCATCGTATAACATTTTAAATTGAATTTTAATACATCTTCCACAAACTGTACATATGAAACTTGGCATAGTAAAATGTATCCAACATATAAACTGACCCTGGTATCTTGTTACTTTTCAGATTATTCCGTAAACCCATCAGCCAAAACAGATTAATGTACGCGGAGTGAGGTTTCCCCAGTATCGGCGGACAGACTATTCTTCCATAATGTAGATAACCTTAATCCATGTATGCAACCAATCAAAGGTAAGGAGAATCACTTGTAAACATTATTGTGTGTGGCTTAAAAAATTGGTCTTATTCTGTTTGAGTTGGTCTTATTTCTATTTATCCCTTGGTGGTAGGTATTGGTAAACTTGTTAATATAAAAAAAACAATAACTGTACTTGTTCTTAATCGTAAATGAAATGGGAACTCGCTTAACATCCGTTATGGTAGTAGTCAAACCTGTATTAAGATACCATACAAGGAAGAGACAACATGGTCTCTTAACTCAGGTGATTTGTTAACACATGTGTATGTGAGTTTTTAAAACATTTACAAGTGTGACTGAAAAAGTGGTCACTTAAGGCAGTGTAGGTGCACTAAATAGAGATGGTCTCTTGAACAGGTTTGCTTGTTTAATATAACACAACATTCATGCAGATGCTGTATTTGTATTGAAAGTTCAGAAGATAGAGGACTCAGTTGATGAAGGCATCTGTAGTCATAACTTAGATTCAGAGAATATGTCACTGCTTTTTACTGTCAGTTATTAGGTGAGGCTATAGGTAAACAAGAATAGGCGAGGATCTGCCGAGACATACTGTGCTTGTTGTGCTGAGTCTAATAAAACTTGATAGTTAAAAGCGGGTGATATAAAATCTTCTTTTTATCATATAGATTATACACAATTTTGTGTATGGTATACTAGTTC
>JAWPHD010019526.1:0-35325 GCA_037043455.1 Cyrtodaria siliqua | reverse complement strand
CTAAGTATAACGCCTCATATGTAACTGAAAACGGTCATTAATATGACCAGTTTTAAATTATTTTGCTTTGGTATCTCTGAGATACATGTAGCTTTAAAGATTTTGATGACATATTAATGTCTATATAACATGATAGCAGTCTTAGATGTAAGATATATACAGGTCATTTTCTGCTGAGTATCTGTCAAACAAATGCTTTTCCACGAGGATCTTTGAGGCTAAAATGCCGCATGTCTCGTTTTTATATTCAAAACATGTACGCCGTAGCTAATGTTTTCCATTTTTATAATATGATTGGAAACAATTTGCTAAAAGTAGAACGTTCCGCGGTCATAAAACTGTTTTATTTGGGTCAAATACGTAGATTATCCTGAATGTTTGTTTGTTTGTTGGACTGGTGTTTTACGTCACTTTCAACACATATAAGGTTATATATGACGGTCGATTTTTTTGTGGAGGCAGACCACCCACTGTTCCTGGGTAGAACCAATACTGTGCACCGCCCGCCTTTCGTAAGAATCGACACGTTTTCACTTGCAAATCGATCTCCCAGCGGGATTCGAACCTGCAGCGGTGAGATGCGAGAAGGTTTCCAACGCAGCATCGTTTAACCCTCTTGAATGCTCAGGTATACATAAATTCAATTATTAAACCTTAGTTTAGGAAATGTCTTCATTTTTATGGATATTAATCATTTAATTTTATTTTTATTATAATTATATTTAAACTAATGTATTAATCCACAAAAGAAATAAAATATAATTTTGATTTTTTATTATTATTTTAAACTAGAATTTTTAGTTTAAATGTAGTGAATAAGCTGAGTTATACTTTTAAAAACGCAAAAGGTAACAGTTCCGCTAAAGGTAACAACCGCCGCTAAAGGTTATAATCACCTCTTCCGCTAAAAATAACAACGCTAACGCTAAAGGTAACAATCACCTCTTCCGCTAAAGATAACAACGCTAACGCTAAAGGTAATAATCACCTCTTCCGCTAAAGGTAACAACGCTAATGCTAAAGGTTACAACTGTTCATGTTAAAGCTAAAGATAACAACTGTCTACGCTAAAGGCAACATCGTTTTTCAAAATCTACAGTTTCAATGAAACCACGTGGATTTTCTGCAGGTTCGAATGCCATTAGAAGCCCAACTTGTGAATTGAAAAATTATCGATTGTTATGGATGGCGGGAGATATATAGTACTGGTTCTACCCTTGAAAAATGGGGTGATCTGCCTCAACCGATCGTCATATATGGCCTAATATGTGCTAAAATGATGTAAAATACCATTCAAACAAAACAAAACTCCTCTTACAACCTCTTACTCCACTACATTGGAGGTAATGTACACATTTAGTTCGATTTTAACAAAACATCGGGTTTATTAATAACGTACCCAACTGCTTGGAAACGCATCTTATCTTTTGCTATAATGGGTACGGTATAATATAGCAAACACAGTTAAACAAAAATAGAACACGGGTAAGGAGAAAAAAACATAATGCAGACTTGAACCAGTAATATCTCATCTCAGAAACAGTTTAATGAAATGTTAATCGAATGACACACATATATGAAAGGGAAACATGCCACTTTTACAGGGGAACACTTTCTGCATGGATGCCAAACACGAAACTCGGTATGCATTTTTTAACAAACTGTTTCTATGTTTTAAAGAACATACGAATAGCATTGATGACAAATCTACAAAGGGAGGGCGAGGTGGGGGTGTGGTGGGGGGGGGGGGGGGGTGTGGTAGGGTGTTTACCATTTAATTCAATAATTATGCATTGTTCTCAACAATAAGGAATATTGTCAAACAAATTATTTTGAACTCTGTAAGAAAAACACGTTGGGGATATATAACCTGATCGGGTTTATTTTACAATCATCAAACATCACGTTCATTTATTTCTATATGTAGGGTCTATTATATCTCCGTATTGGGTTTCAAAAAAAAGTTATCTGATAGGTCACGTACGATGTCTTTCAATGATATAGGAAACATAGAGTTTATTACATCGTATGATAAAATCAGCAAATTTAATTGAAATGAAGCTCTGTCACATTTATTCTACATTATATGAACGGCTACTAAGTAATATATATTATATGAACGGCCACTAAGTAACACACATTATATGAACGGTCATCAAGTAATATATATTTTATGAACGGCCACTAAGTAATAGACATTATATGAACCACTAAATAATAGAAAGTGTATTGTCTCATTGAGTTGGTTAATTTAAACATCGAGAGTAGTATAGATACTAGGGGTACCAGCGCAGTTTCCCCTCGCGAGCCTCAAACCCAAGCAACAGTAAAATATGCCAGCCGTGGCTATTAACTCAGGCATGCCATCATTTACATAAAAAAATCAAAATGAAAGTCATGATTAAGTCAAAAGCCCCGACACATATTATTAGTTGCTCAAGCAATCGCGCTCTGGGAAACTCCGCTGATACCCCTAGTATCTATACTACTAATCAATCCGGTTGTCATTTTAAAAACATAACATTTCATGTAGTCTTCATCATCGCTCTGCATATCATTTTTTACCATACAGCATTTTACTTGTATGCTATGTTATGCTTTTGTGATCTAATGACTTTCATCTCATGGTGAGCTTCTTTTGCCGTAAACAAACTCTTTTTGTAATCATCAATGTGGTGCTATCTGTTTTTTAACAACACACATTTTAACACCTTTACATTTATTTGCACCAGTCTCATTATCTAACACATATGAATATAGTTTATTTCGTAGTCAAACAAATTCAACAATGGGTATTCCACAAGTTTCATCTTTCATCTTGCCGATAACCTTTTTATTATCATTAAAATGAAACTGACTTTTTGGATCATAATCAGAATTATCAAAAAGGTTTTATCCTTGTAAAAGTCTGCATACACATCTTTTGTTTTTATTTCATAGCACAAGGAATCGGTATCAGTAAATAATAATTTAGCTTTTTTATCATATTTATTTTTAATGTAGTTGTAATGGAAATCATACATCAAATATTTTGACAAATCTAAAATACACATACCAACATAAACAGGACGATTCAAAACTAGTCTTTCTTTTATTCTGTTTATGGCAAATAAATTTTCATTAAATATTTTACAAGAAATAAATGAAAGAAATTTAACATTAATTCTTTTTCTCAAATTTTCCATAGTTTTACCAAACACTGAATTGTTCAGCAGTTTGAAGAAATCCTTTTCAAAAGCATTTTTACCAGCTGTTCTCTTAGCAGTATTAAAGTCTATGTATATTTTCAACCACTCTGATTCGTAGAACTGTAGTATTCGATGTATTTTTGTTAGCTTCAATCTAAGCTTTTTATACAATTCTAAGTTTCTAAAATGCACGACATACTTTTCTTTATTTTTTAACGTCGTAACAAGTTTATTAACATTACAATGTCCTAAACTAAACTTTTGTTTTAAATTTTAAAATAGTCTGACAACCACTCATCTTTGATATTTAAACTTTCCAGGGCGAGAGGATAATCATTATGCGAGTCAAGCAGTTTCTCAGGATACTCGATATCACACTCAACAATGTAATTTGATTTTCCTATTTCAATCTTGTTAACCCACTTGAAGTTGCCAGTAGGTAAAGGTTGGCAGTAGGTATAACTGCAATCAGTATGCTTTTGATATGCTTCTGTATGTGATTTTTTAGGATTGTTTGATGCTGAAGAAATACAGGTTACTGCTTCAAAATCTGCATATATGACAAACGGAACCATTAGTTGCCTGTCATAGTTGTTAAACTTAACTTTATCATCTTTGTTTGGCATCTCTACTGCTTGTTTTCCATTAATTGAAAGACAAACAGATTTATGTTCTTCTAAAACTCTTTCTAATGTAAAGCACTGCAAGTATGTTTTACAAAACCATTTTTTTCCCTTGTATGCTCTTTGATTAAACATCAAACTGTTAAAATCTTTTATCCATACATAATGATTTTTTTCTTTTTCGGTGATCAAAAGCATATCACACGATTCTTTTGCTTTATATTTTGATATGTACAAAGGGTATACTTGATTATTTTCATACCCAAATATATTAAAGCAAATGTTGTTTTGTTTTTCTATTTTTGGGATTTGTTGTATTGTAACAGGAAATGTTATTCCCTTGTAATCAAGATTACCAATATGCTTTTTTTGTACTTTGTTGTTCTTTGAGGATCTTTTTCAACAGGGAATTTATAAGCCAAATGGCACCATCTGAAGCATTCGTTATCTTTTTCATTATTTATATTGATCAATCCTTTTTTTAGCAATAGCAAGTTCTTTTGGTAAATCCAAATAAGAGCTACCTCGTAAAGGCTTATACTTTATTCGATTTATGTAATGTGCATCTAGTGATTCAATTACCCAACCACTTCCCATATGAATCCAAGTTCAAATTCTATTTATAATTTCTTCCCGTGCTTAATGCTTCTGATATGTGATTTTTGTTTAATATTATTACAGCCTTTGAGGCAAAGCAAGCTGTTTTGTATATAATATCAAAACCCCCTTTATGTTCTTTATCCATCGGTACTTTTTTTAAAAGTAAGTTTTACATCAATGCTTAATTGAAATCCGCCTGTTCTTTTTAGTTCTGCTTTGAGAAACTTTATAGCAGGATAGTGTACTTTTTGTAGTTGAACAATCGGATCATTACTACATTAAATATCTACTTTAAAAACCTTGCTATACTGTTTTGGGGATGTTTCAATTTCTCGGATACTCATTATATAATATTACAAGAGATTATTTTTTTAAGCCTAATAAAATAGCATTTATTTTTATTGAGAAATGCTTTCATCAGTAACCTCATCATTATTAGTTTTATCATCTGTAACTTCATCAACAGTCTCTATAACTTCATCAGCATCCTCACTCAAAAGAACAGCTATCTGTCCGTCCAAAAGAACGTTTAAGTATTTCCAAAAACATTCTTTTTCAAGAACTCTATTTTCTATCATTTGACTGAGTTTTACTTGATATTTAGAATATCACTCAAAGCCTTCAAGCGTGAGATCACCTCCAGCTATTAACGATCTTATTTGTATTATGTGTTGGCAATAGTTTATAAAGTTGCCCTTGTCAAAAAGCTTTACCTCAATCATATCTTCTATGGTTTTAATAAACATTTTAAAATCTTCATGACATCCGATATCAGTATTGATCACATGAGGTTTTTCCAACTTGCTGACTAATTCATCTCTGAATAACTCAACATTTTTAGTTACTGTATTTGTCTGTGTTTCATTAAAAATCTTAATTTCTTTTAGTGCTAGATCTGTATGAAGCTTTATGGCAGCACAGCACTCAGTTTCAGTTTTTACTGCCCAATCTTTTTTAAAAGCTGTGATATCATCTTCCAACCGTCTCATGTGAGTTTCCTCAAATAGTTTAATATCCTTGATTGCAGCTACTTTCTCGTAAACCCTTTTTTCCTCTTCGAAGTGTTTTCTTTCAATTTCTGCGTAACTTTCCATATATAAGTTAGGTTATATTAAATTAAGCTTAATTTAACTTATTTTTTATTCATCCAAACATAATGATATTAATTCCTTTTTCTAACAAAATGCTGTAGTAAGGAATAAAAGCAGCCTCAGTTGAAAGAATATTAGTTGCCTCTGAAATTTGTTTTTTTGCAAAAAGCACGCAGCTTGTTTATATATTTTTTTATTTTCCATGACAGTTTTAGTTGTTTTGCCATTGTTATAATTCTTTCAGTCAGATCTTGAAAGTTTGTAAAAACTATTAACTCTTTGTCAAGTTTATTCATATCTTCAAAATCAACCGTGTGGGCATATGTCATTTGATCTTCCTTAAAGGTTTTGATTTCCTTCTCTACTTGTTCCATTATAATATTTCACAAGATAATATTTTTTAAGTCTATATTTAAATATATAATTCTACAGTATAATATAATGAATTGCAAATATTGTAAAAGAGTTTCAGATATTATTGATCCTCTTGGGGTGTGTATAGATTGCATCTTATTTTACACAACTAATAAAAAGAAGCTTTGTAAATATTGCACCAGAGCCAAGCTGTGTTACAAATGCGCTTATGCATGTATAAATTGTAACGATACTTGTGTGGTTTATGATAATGAACGTATTTGCCTTAATTGTGGCACTCACAATGGTTATAATCTCATTACAGGTTACAATTATAACCGAAAGAAAACTATTTACCACAGAAAGTATCATTTAGATAAATACTTGGTAGCATATGCTTTGTCTTCTAAAAATAGACAAAGATTTGAAGATTTGTTTTACGAAATTGTAAAGATTTTGGATGAAATAGAAGGCCGAAAAAGATCAATCAAATTTGAGTACATTTTTCAGAAAATATTTTAAATATTAAAAATAGAAAAAGAAACAAAACCGATTAAAACAAAATCAACAAGAGAAAAATACGATAGGATATGGAAGCAAGTCAGAAAAGAATTACGACTGAATGCCATGCCCGTTTAACTTGAATCTTTTTATATACATTTCCAGAGGTTCTGTGAAATTATCATTCTTTTGAATTTCTAATATTCTATTAAATACAATCCTTATTATCTCCTCATCATTTTCTGGTCATGTTGTTGTTTGGACATATGATAGAAGTTGTTTGAAAATTCTATGATGTGTTTTTAACAAAGTCTTTTTTTCTGCTATTCTTGTTTTACTTGCTAAAACAGCAACTACTGGAGGAACTGCGTCAACTACAGCCACGAAAACAGGAATTGCCGGAACCAATGCCAATACTGCAGTACAACCAATTATCCCACTGTCAATCTGGAATGTTGTGTTTATAATACCGCACAATTTATAACTGCGTCTGTATGCAGCTACAAGTCGCGTCAAGTAATCAATCAATTCTTCTTTGGTTCTCATGTATAATTACAGTTAGACAATACTTTAATTAAAATATTTAGAAAATAGTTGCTCGTGTTCTTCGGGTGACATTTTGCCTATTTTTAACAATTCATCGATTATGCTAATACCTTTATTTATTAGCTGTGGACTATTATTTCCTGCTTCGATATTTCCGCATACTAACTCTAGATCATCCATCAAATCTTTAGCACAATGTAATATTCAACATCAGCACAACCTCCTAAAATCTTTTTGAACTTTGAAGAACCTTTATGAATTGGTAAATCAGATAATTCTGTTAGTTAAACATTCTGAGACAGCTTTGAATACGTTTTTTTATTATTGTAACGTTTTGTTATCAAGTCTATAAAATCATCGTCTACTTTTAGGTCTAGCACAAATGCTTGTCCTTGTTTGGCAATAAGTTTGTGATGACCAACAAGATTAGGTAAATCAATTTGTAACATTTCATAGCGACCATCTTTGTCGACTTTGTAGGAATTTTTATTTTGTTGTATCCCTTCCCCTGAAACTGTTTTTCTAGGCAAAATGAGCCTGCTTAACGAAATTATTTCATTCATCCTTTTTCTATAAACTGTCAAAGCCTTTGAGTCGTTTATTAGAGCTTGCTTATCTAGCTCATATGCTGCTTTTTTCATTACATCTATTTCTTTTGTTATCTGCTTAGATAGGGTACCCTTGTTACGTCCAATTGTCTTGATTTTGTTAGAAACATCCGCAAGCAATGGTTCAAAATCATACTCACCAGTGGTTGCCACACGCTGGTCTAATTCCTTTGGTAAAGGATAGTCATATGCTTTTATCACGGCTTCATTCATACCAACATCAAAACTACCATCGAATTTTGCTAAACGAGGTTCTTCAGCAAATAACTGGGGTAATCCCTAGTACGTTGTTTGTTCTTCTACTTCCTCGTCTATTGCTGCTGGAAGAGCGGCTAATTGCTGACCTATTTTCGGAAGAGAAGCTAATTGCTCTGTTAGCTGTTCCGACTGACTTTTTATTTCGCTAGTTACAGGTTTAAATATTTCTTTGTACAAATCACGACTAGCTCCTTTTTCTAGTCTTTTTTGAGTAACTTTATATTCGTTTTCTTTAACAAGCTCTCTCGCTTTTCGCTTTTTATCTGCTAATTCTTTCCATTTTAACACGGACATGTATAACATAGGTTAGATTAAAATAAGATAAGTTAAGATAAGTTGATATGACTTAAGATAACTTAAATCAAGTATTATGTAGTTTTTGATTTCTTTTTAGCCGCAGGTTTAACTGCTTTCTTTTTAGCCGCTGGTTTAACTGCTTTCTTGACTTTAGGTTTAACTGCTTTCTTGACTGTAGGTTTAACTGCTTTCCTGACTGTAGGTTTAACTGCTTTCTTAACTCTAGGTTTAACTGCTTTCTTAACTTTTTCTTAACTGCAGGATTGACTGCTTTTTTAACCGCAGGTTCAACTGTTTTTTTAACCGCAGGTTCAACTGCTTTTTTGATTACAGGCTTGACTGCTTTTTTAACTGCATTTTCAACTGCAGTCTTAACTACGTTTTGCATTCCGTAATATCTAACTTGATTAGCCTTAAAACATTCTGCTTCTGTTCCAAGGCGTTTACCACGAGGGATTTGTTTTATTCCGCAATATACTTTTGACATATAATAATAGTTAGATAATGTCACTATTATCCAAGTATTATTATAATGAAAATTCCAAACTATGATATGAAGACAGACAACAGTAATTTCAAGCAGATATATAACTTCATGCCGGACTGTTGTTTTAGAATGTTAATTTGCGGTAATTCAGGATCTGGCAAGACGAACACATTAGTTCACATGTTGCTGAAACCTTTAGTGTACTATGACAAGATTTACTTGTTTGCTACAAACTTGGAGCAGTCTTAGTATCAGGTCTTATCACAAAAACTGGAAAAAATAGCAAAAAAGAATAAAATCCCAGTTGAAGATATACTAGAATGTTCAAATGATGAAGTTATCCCTGTGAATGATTTGGATTCTGATACTCAAAAGATAGCTATTTTTGATGACTATGTTTGTGATCGCAACCAAAATGATATTATTAATTATTTCATCCAAGGCAGGCATAAGAATTGTTGTGTAATTTATTTAACTCAATCTTATTACAAAACCCCTAAAGACATTCGGCTGAATTGCTCTCATTACATCTTCTTTGCAACTCCAAGTATAAATGAAATAAACATGCTTTCTAGAGAACAAGATGTCAGCAAAGATCAGTACAAAGAAGCAACTGACAGGCAGTACGACTTTCTGTATCTTGATCGCCCTAGAAAGTTGGTCAAAAGAAACTTCACCGGTGAAATTTAATCTAATCATATTATATATAATGGGTCTTTTTAACGATCTTGGTGAGGAAGTTACTACTGGCAGTGTTAATATTACAAATTTTGGTATTGTGCTGTCTGAGTATGTAAAACAAAAACATTTGGTTAATTATCTTAATAAAGGCAAAAACCAGGAAAATGTTTTAAAAGGTGATCTTGACATGAATAAAAATAAAATTACCAATGTTGGCAATCCAGATAAAGCAGATGATGCAGCAACAAGGCAATTTACTGTAAGAAGAGTAGCAAAACTCATACGTGATTATAATATTGATAAAATTCCAGATATGATGAAAGATTTGACAACAGGTGTTGATGATAAACTAAGTCTGATACAAATTATATCGATACATTGTATATCCACTGTGACTTGATAAGTAATTCTATTGTTGATGGATCATACGGGGATGTTATTTATGAAATAAGTACAGCTGATCTTACGAGATCATATCCTTTCAAAGATGAACCGATAAGAGTCGGGTTCTGTGAAGTAAACAAAACAATCATTAACAGTATTAATATTTACATAACCGATTTCTTCGGTAAAATTATTAATCTTAATGGTGTCCACACATCATTTCGATTTGTTTTGAAGGAATTAATGTAACATAAGTTATATGGCACGTTTAAAAAAAGTTGATGACACTGTACGGGAACATATACTCAAGTTGATCGATTAACTGGAGCTGGTATATTTGACATTTTTACAAAGGTTGGCTCAAAAATATTTAGCGAGTCTGTAAAAACAGCAGGTAAAAAGGCATTAGAAACTGCTGGTAAACAAATCACAGAAAGCGGTTCTAAAAAACTTGGAGATGAAGTAGGAAAAATGGCTGCTGATAAATTAGTTTCAGTTATAAAACCTAAACCAAAAGGTGAGATAATGTTTAAAGAACTTACAAAGGTTGATAACGAAAAAGAAGTTGTAGCTGAAACTGAAGAAGATGTAAATGCAAAAATTAACAGATTACTATCCGGAAGGGGAATTCATGCAAGAATTAATCGATTGATTAATAAAAAATAATCTAATTACTAGTATATACAGATGTTTCGAAGCAGTCAATATAATACTAGATGTGATCATGTACCTATTCAGTTAGATACCCCCATAACACAACCAGGAAATAATACCAAACAAATGAAAAGGGGCTACCAATTTACGTTAAATGACAGAAGTTCTTACTTTGATTGGTATAATGCATATTTTGAAATCAGTTTTCGAGTAAACAAACTTGCTGATGGGGCCAATTTCGCAGTCGGCGATGAAATTGCTATGAATAACGATGCAGCTTCACTGATTGATCAAATGCAAGTAAAGCAAAATGGAAAAATAGTTTACGATGGAATTAATCTTCACAGATTTGTTACTGTCAAAAACTTGCTTGAAATTTCTGGCGATTATGTAAGGACAACCGGAACAAACGGATGCTTTTATTTAGATAATACGGCTGTAGTAGAATCTGGAGATGATCAAGCTGGTTATATTTCAGGATTTGCGATTCGTCATGCTTTAATCATAACTAATCAAAAAGTTGACTCTATAATCCCATTATATAAATATTCCTTCTTTGGAGGTTTGGAAACAAACTTGCTTCCTCCTAGTCAGATTCAAATCAGCTTGCAACTGACAGATGATAATGTGCTAATTTTCAAAGCTGGTGGTGATGATGGTCGAGTAGTTATTAATAAATTAGTTTTGTGGATACCTAGAATGATATTTAACTCAGATGGTTTAAGTTATGTAATGACAAATCATATGACATCAACAAGATGGACATATCTTCGTGAAATGATACAAGAAAGCGGAAGTTCTCAACTAACTGAATCCGTATTTAGAATAACGGCTGGTGTTAAAAATCCCAAACATGTGTTTGTGTATTTGCAAAGGTCAGACAAGAGTTCTTCTCAAACACAAAATCCTCATCTTCTGGATTTGTTTAAGGTAAATGCTGCTAATACTAATTGCTATTTACAATCAGCTAGATTGGAAGTTGGAAATGGAGTTTATTATCCAGAAACCGAATATAGTTATGATAATATCGCAAGAATATTCAGAGATGTTATTAATTATTCTTACAAGCAGAATGATAAAAAACACTGTAACTTTACTTAATGTGGGTAATTTTAAAACTCTTTTCGGAATGATACATTTTGATTTGGATTACAAGACAAATGAAGTCAGTATTGATCCGAAACAACTAAGTTTGAGATATAAGCTAAATAAAACCTCCGGGGCTCCTTATAAAGTTTATGCTCTGGTTCTCTATGAAGTAGATGTAGTTATTGATACTGTCGGAAATTAACTAGTTATTGTTTAATCTAACTTATAATATATATGACTTACGTACATTATTCAGTAAATTTGATAGATGGCCAGGTTTGGTGCACCCTAGAACCGGTTTAAACCCCCAGTGGCCTTTGTTGTCATCCTGTTTGTGTTTGAGATGTCGTTTGCATTTTTTATTACTTTTGCCTTGTTTGCGTGTTTGGTTTTGTGTTTTGTGGTTGACTGTCGTCCTTGAATGCTGCTTTCCCTGTCCGATATTTTTATATTTCTTAGTAAAGGCTTATGAGAACAAGAGCGAATTAACACCCAGGTTAACAAATAACCAACTAACTGGGAATTTTCCCTTGTCACTGACAGCTACCCAGATTAACAATATTAACAACGCTAAATATAATGGACGGGGATTAGATATAAGTATATCAAAATCACAAATGAGTTCTCAGTCTAAAAATGGAGGCTTTTTAGGCGCATTAGCTGGTTTGTTAACTAAAACAATTTTACCAACAGCTGCTAAATTTGCTCAAAATATATTAGGACCTCTAGCAACAGGGGCACTTAGTGGTCTGGCAAGTACTGGAATTGGTAAAATATTTGGAAATGGAATGGTAACTGTTCCTGCTGATAAAAAACAAACACTTTTAAAATTAAAAAAATTAACAGCTGCGCAAAAAAATAAAATAGCAAAGTCAAAAGGTTGCTGCACTATTAAACTAACAAAAAAACACAACTGCAAGACGTACTGGCATGTGCTTCTAGTAATAAAACGGTAACTGCTCCCAGTGATAAAAAAAGCAAGACGTAACGGCAACTGTTCCTAGTGATAAAAAACAAACACTTCTTGCATCAAATAAATTAACAGCTGCACAAAAAAATAAAATATCAAAGTCAAAAGGCCGCTGCCCTGTTAAACTAACTACAAAACAACAGCAGGACGGAGGATTTCTTGGGATTCTTGCATCATTAGGAATTCCGTTGATCGGATCTCTTATTAGTAGTTTAACTGGAAAATGTTTGCAAGTAGATAGAAGAGGACAGGGACTCAGAGTTGATCGTGGAAATGGTTTACAAGTAGTATCACAAATTGGACCATATAGAAGTATTCCATTTATAAAAAAATGTTAAATTTTAAAAATGAACCTATCTCTAACTTAGATATAATAAAATGGGTTAAGCAGCTAGGTATACAGAAATTCAGTGGGGTGTAGAGCAAAAACAAATTACCGACAACACAAAATAAACAAAAACCTGGTATTATTAATCTGGGTGATCATACTGGACCTGGTTCACACTGGACTTGTTATTATGATAATTATTACTTAGATCCGTTTGACCGGAGCCCACCAAAAGAAGTTTTAGCGTACATACCTAATATAAAATACAATACTATACAGTATCAAGATAAAACAAGAGTTCTGTGTGGATATTTCTGTCTATTCTTCATTAAAAAGTTACAAGAAGGAAATAGTACGTATGATATTCTTTACAAATTATTAAAGCCTTACAAACCAGTAGAAAATGAAAACATCATAACATCATATTTTGTAAACGAAGTTTAATCTAATCATATTATGTATGAGTTATTGCTTGCATAAAAGAAAAAAAGGTTACTGAAAATGTTGATCCTAAGTATGTTTTAGCGAAAAATGGTAGAAAAATGTTAAGAGCAACTTGTGCATCTTGTGGTATTACTAAAACAAAGTTTGTTAAAAACACAGAAGGTGGTAATATTGATATTCATAAAGCTATGCTTCCTCTGTTACCTAAAAACGGGATAACTCTTCCTGGTTATAAATATTGCGGTCCTGGTAATCCACTTGACAGCGGAGAACCGGTAAATGAATTAGATGCTGTTTGTAAAGATCATGATTATTGTTATGATGAAAATCCTAGTAATAAATCAATGTGTGATAAAAGCATGTTGGCCGGTTTAAAAAAAGTAAGTCTTAAACTGTTGGAGAAAAGATCGCTAAGAATTTGATAGTAAAACCAGTTATTAGTACAAAATATAAACTTGCTCTTGGAAACTCAAAAAACTAGAAAAGGCGTTGAAATGGACTGACAAGTTCATAAGCCTATACGAAGAAAGTTCACTCAACGCCGTGAGATTGTTAATGAAATTGATAAAATATGGTCTGCTGATTTGGTTGATATGCATTCGTTTTCAAAGTATAATAGGTACAAAATATTTGCTTACTGTTATTGATGTGTTTAGTGAAATTGCTTGGGTTGTGCCGGTTTCAAATAAAACTAGTTTAGAAATTACCAAATCGTTTCAGCAGATAATCAGTACAGGAAGACAGTGTAAATTGTTGTGGGTTGATCAAGGTGTGGAGTTTTATAACAAGACGTTTAAGCAATTCCTTAGTAACAATAATATTGAAATGTATCACACTTTTAATTTCGGAAAAGCTGTAGTAATTGAAAGATTTAACAGGACATTAAAAGAAAAGATGTGGACATATTTTACAGCTAATAATACAAATACATATTTAGACGTGTTGCAAAAAATGGTTGATAAGTATAATAATACAAAGCATCGGAGTATTAAAATGACGCCGACTGAGGCTAGTGATGAGAAAAATAAAATAACGGTGTATTTTAACTTGTATGGAAAGATAAAAAGTAATCAAATTAAGCCAAAGTTTAAAATTGGAGATAAAGTTAGAATTAGTAAATATAAAAGAATGTTTGAAAAAGGGTATACCCCAAATTGGACTGAATAAATATTTGTTGTTGATGAAATTCAAAACACAAATCCTGTGACATACAAAATAAAAGATTTAAACAATCAAAAGATTGATGGCAGCTTTTATGAACTAGAAATTATAAAAGACGAGCAAGAAATATTTAGGATTGAAAAAGTAATACGACGTGATTATAAAAATAAATTAGCATTAGTAAAATGGGTCGGTTATGATAATAGCTTTAATAGTTGGGTATCATTTAAGGACATTCAAAACATCAAGTAATAACAAGTCTTACGGGCTAAGCATGATAAATACAAAATATTGTAGTTTCGGTTTGATCGAATATCGGTTTTTCATAATAAATTCTCATTTGTGGTTTTATCAATATCATGCGGGCTAATTATATCCGACGCAGTGCTGCTATAATTTTCCAATAATGGACAAAGGGAAATAACAGTTATTTTTATTTTGACAAATAATCGACGTGGGTTATCTCTCTTTGTATTTTTCCAATATGGCACTAAAAAGATTTATCGTTTTTTGACAAATTTTGTTTTAATTAATATCTAAAAGTACTTTTACAAATATTAAAGCAAATGTTAACACTACGACACATTAAATATTTCTCTTGCTAATAATCTGCACAAGAAAGTGACATTATTAGAGTATACATTATTAGAGTATACAGTCAGTAAAATGTAACTACCACCTTGGCACGTGAGTTACAAATATACGAAAAATCCATCCCATATGGCAATGATTTTGAAATTTTTATCAATAATATATTGAACTCAAAACGCTATAGAAGGAATAGGTTGAGATTTTATAGCAACTGATGAAGGCCCTCGGGCTGAAAACGTTTTTGCGGCAGGATATTGTTTTCCTGGTAAAATCGTTAACCTATATACAGTGCGTATAGACAGACAGAAATATACTTGCATTGTCTGTTATATGGCTATATAAATAAAAATTGAATATAAACCTAAGTGTGCATAATGCATAACCAAATAAATTCACACAACAGCGGCACACGTAAAACACTGGGTGTGAGACAAACACCCGTGAGGAATTCCCTAACTAGGCATGGGACCCTTACGAGACATTTTGAAACGTCAACTTTGGTCGGACACCCGCACCACCCCATAACATTAAGAAACAGTGACCTAGATTATCACCAAGGCGGGCACACCTTAACCTGCAGAGCCTTAACCTGCTATGCAGGGGTTGATGACCTTCGAAATGTTACTTTTTGCAAATCTTAAGAAAAGATAAAAACCGGTAAACAATAAGCTGATTAAAGTTTATAAAGACCTGAGCATTAAATATTTAATGCCTGCCACCATATGAAACAACTCTCTGAATACTCGTCTAACAGTGTATGCCCGAATGGGATATTTACTCCCATACTACATACACCAAGAAATGACATACATTTTAATGTAATGTTAATTTTAATATTACTATACCCGTACAGAAAAGAAATCTCGCAGACTAAAATTGTATAATTTGGAACGATCAAAGAATATATTAACTGCATACGTGTAGGTATGATAATTAGAGAAATGTGGCAGTCGGCTTTTCCGATAAGATACTTGCTGCGGCACATCATGCAACAGCTGATTGAATATTTACCGTGAGATTTGTAAAGAGTTTCTCACCAGGTGTTAAAAATAGTAGGTAATCGATTGGATGAGATCAATTTAAAAACTGACTATATATCGAGACGGGCTTAGTTACGAAATGCAGTCGAATTTTTTCATTCTGATTGTTGGTTCTTAAAGTATTTAGGCACTCTTCTGTTTTTTGGCAAATACAACTAAAACAATAGTTATCAAGTAATGTTCAGTGACCTAATGCTTATTCTTTCTGAATAATTCATTGGGAACAGTTTGGTAAAAACCAGTTTAAGCACGTATTTTTGAAGTACAAAGAGATACTGTTAGAAGCTATTCTGTTTAATGAAAATCGGGTACTAACCCCGTGAATAGCTATAATAAACGGGTACTAACCCCAGAAAAACGGGTACTAACCCCGATTGACAGTAATATATGTACTTCCAAAAAAACGCCTCGATTTCAAACATTATGTTGATAATGGGGATAGACAGTTAAACGGCTGACTTAATATAGCCTGGTACCAACCCAGCGTCAGTCTGTCTATTTAATATAGGTTATTCTTAAGAAAATAAATAATAACAATACAGAAGAGGCAATTTACTTTAATGTGATTAAAAGGCTGACTTAATATAGTCTGGTACCAACCCAGCGTCAAGCCAAATATAACGTAACTTCAATGTGATTAACGACTGACTTAATATAGTCTGGTATCAACCCAGCGTCAGTCTGCCTATTTAGTATAGGCTACTTTTAGGAAAAGAAACAGTAACTAGAAAGAAGAGAAAATTAAATTTAATGTGATTACACGGCTGACTAAATATAGTCTGGTACCAACCCAGCGTCAAGCCAAACATTAAACAATCTTTAATATGATTAAGGGCTGATTTAAATATATCTTGGTACCAACCCAACGTCGAGCCGTCTATAAAATAAGTAAAATATAATCTGGTACCAACCCAGAAACCGACGTATAGAAACGGGGTTTAGTTCCGTATATACGACACATTAAATTTTTCTCTTGCTAATAATCTGCATAAGAAAGTGACATTATTAGACTATACATTATTAGAGTATACAGTCAGTAAAATGTAACTACCACCTTGGCACGTGAGTTACAAATATACGAAAAAATCCATCCCATATGGCAATGATTTTGAAATTTTTATCAATAATATATTGAACTAAAAACGCTATAGAAGGAATATGTTGAGATTTTATAGCAACTGATGAAGGATCTCGGGCTGAAAACGTTTTTGCGGCAGGATATTGTTTTCCTGGTAAAATCGTTAACCTATATACAGTGCGTATAGACAGACAGAAATATACTTGCATTGTCTGTTATTTGGCTATATAAATAAAAATTGAATATAAACCTAAGTGTGCATAATGCATAACCAAATAAATTCACACAACAGCGGCACACGTAAAACACTGGGTGTGAGACAAACACCCGTGAGGAATTCCCTAACTAGGCATGGGACCCTTACGAGACATTTTGAAACGTCAACTTTGGTCGGACACCCGCACCACCCCATAACATCACGAACACAACTAATTTATCAGATTGTATTGCAGCACAATGCTAATTAGAATTACTAACTATGACAATTTAAATTCATACAGATTTAAAACCCCTTTTTAAAGTCCTGCGGTCGGTGATATAGCATATATAGGAGATCGAGGTATAGTATGGTGGAAATACCAAGTGTTGGGTTGGCAGCATGGTCTATAAATAGACGTTTATATTTTAAATTGTCATGTGACATGGTAAGGCAACCTCGGAGCGAAATGAATTGTAAACGGTCGTGTGATATGGTCTATAAATAGAACGTTTATATTATAAACGGTCACGTGACATGGTAACCTAAAGGGGAATGAAATGCTAAGCAACCTCGGAGCGAAATGAATTGTAAACGGTCGTGTGATATGGTCTATAAATAGAACGTTTATATTATAAACCGTCATGTGACATGGTAACCTAAAGGGGAAATGAAATGCTAAGGTAACCTCGGAGCGAAATGAATTCTAAACGGCGTGTGATATGGTCTATAAATAGAACGTTTATATTATAAACGGTCATGTGACATAGTAACCTAAAGGAGAAATGAAATACTAAGGCAACCTCGGAGAAAAATGATAAGCAGAGCGATGATGAAGACTACTGCCCGGTTCCGTCTGACTTTGCTTAATGAGTTGCAAATGTTATGTTATTAAAATGACAACCGGATTGATAAGTAGTATAAATACTATGGGTATCAGCGGAGTTTCCCAGAGCGGGATTGCTTGAGCAACTAATAATATGCGTCGGGGCTTTTGACTTAAGCATGACTTTCATTTAGATTTTTTTTATGTAAATGATTGCATGCTTGAGTTAATAGCCACGGCTGGCATATTTTACTGTTGCTTGGGTTTGAGGCCCGCGAGGGGAAACTGCGCTGGTACCCCCTAGTACCTATACTACTATCGAGATGGGCCTACGCCCATCTAGGTGTTTAAATTAACCAGCGGGATGAAACTATACTCTATTTGTTTTGTAGCATGACCATTTCTGCTCCCAGCCATACTCTAACTTCCAATAACTGGTAGTTGTAGTACAACATTTATTCTGACAGGTGTTATTTTTAATTAAACGATTTAAATCTGTGCTAATACATTTTCAGTGACCATGCTACAATTACTTTTCCATGGAATACCTAGAACTGTATTAATCCATGCTCATGGGATGATCTTATGCCTAAACCTTTAAACCTGGCATTGACTGAATAGCCCCTAATTTCTTAGAGAGACAACATGGCGGAATATATGGATGTGTTTCATACATTGGTCCAATATAAATGCAACGGAGTCGATGAGCCCATTCTCCTTAGGAATTAGAACTTTTAAATCGCGACCTTCGCTTCATTCAACGATTGAATCTGTCATTTATTAGTATATGGTATCTAGTTCATCAATTAATCATTAGTGCAGATTTACACATGTCTGAAATTCTTGTCAACCACGGTGCAGCGGGAGTGGCTTTGGCTCACATGCTGGAGGTCCTGGGCTCGATCCCCGACCGGGTCACACCAACTACTTAACTAGTAGCTCCATTGCTTGACACTTATGATATAAGGATTATGCTATAACTGGTCGGTCCGATGTCAGTTTTATGTGACTGGATGAGTCATGGCATGTGTCTACGGCCTGATCCACTCCCATATATATGTACTATGTATGCACATTGTATGTACTTAGCGTATTTGAGCATATTTGGTCCATTTTTACTAATACACAGGTTTTTCAGTATACATTCTTACATATTGAAAACATTATATTTTGATTAGGAAAACATTTATGTTTTAAGATTTTACATCAGTATGTGTAACATCTTGTTGTGATATAATTACAATAAATAAGAAATAAATCTCAAATCCAAGAGCTTATCTAAATCAGATATCTTCATCATGCGAATAAATGCATGTACACGGCTGTTAATTTGACAAACTAACATCAATAAATCGTTATTAGAAGCTTAATATCATGCATAAACTTCCATAATTATGCACACGACTCACTCAGTAATTCAGGTCGTTAACAGCTGGTTCATAACATGAGGACCTGTGTCTTTATCAATTTCATAGCCACACTCTGTTGGGTCTGACATATTTATCATGTCCTCTCCAAATCTGATATGCAGATTTGAAAGATGAAGTAAAAACCTATCATCTGTTTGGGGAAGGGTTGGTTTTGTAACTAACTTCGTTGGTGTTAAACTCTTGTTTTCAAATACTTGATTTGGACAGGACATGCTAAATATTCCAGATCCTTTTTTATTCTCAACGTATTCAGAGACATACATTTATCGCACAGATGTTTCTTAACCCTCACCAGCACTGTTCATCATTACATTAGATGTCATCTGATTGCCAATTTCAAAGGAAGAGAAACATGTGTCGCACTCTGTGAGTGTGTAAACCATCGGCAAGATCCGCCCACATTACCGTGTATCGGCACTATCATGTATACAGATTAATCTGGTCAAATCTAAATGCTTGCCAGTCTCAAATAATAGATTCTCCACACCCAAACACTCACTTTACAATTTGAATAATTGCCATTCCGTAGAAAATGATGCTATCCACTTCATTAATTCTCCTTAACACCGATACTAGTGGGATATTTCCGCCCATGTTTTCCATGATATCGGCCTTTTAGTTTGCAACCTTTTTCCCATCATCGCAAAAGTAACTCAATGGTACAGGTGCATTCTCAAAAGTCCTAACTCTTTCCAGAGGCGTATTTTTTATGGTCATAAGCCCTAAATACATCCCTTCCTCATTACTTAGGATATCTTTTGATTTGCATTTCACAGAATCTTACTATTTGTCATTGTCGTTTTCAGTAAGACATAAACAAACTCTTAGTGAGCTCCTCCTGTCGTATACTATTAAACGTTCAGTAAAACATCTTAAAGTTGACCTAGGACATTCATTGTCCACAAACTGTCCGGTCATCGCACAATCAGAGAGGAAAGCATTACGGTGTTCTGTTAGGGACATGTTACCATCGCATCTTACCATCGACCATAAGATGCGATGATCGATGGTAAGATATGATGGTCGATGGTAAGATGCGATGGACCATCGACCATCGCATCTTACCATCGACCATCGCATCTTACCATCGACCGTCGCATCTTACCATCAACCATCGCATCTTACCATCGCATCTTACCATCGACCATCGCACCTTACCATCGACCTAGACATTTTTCTACGGTAATAGTGAGATCTTGATCAACAAGAGAATTGATAAGTTGATGGTCGATGATAAAATGCGATGGTTGATGGTAAGGTGCGATGGTAAGATGCGATGGTCGATGGTAAGATGCGATGTTTGAATGTAAGATGCGATGGTAACATGGCCCTAACAAGACACCGTACGTTTAATACAGATTGTATGAAAGTTATTATGACCAAGGATCTTACGAAGTTTGTGAATCACATTAGCATAGAAGACAGGTTGTGATAGTCCTTGTCGCAGAAGAGTCCCTAAATTACTTTTATATTTTACAAGTAGATCTGGGTTACGATAATACAATTTATTTTGCGAAGTTTATGGTAACGGTAGCCCTGCTGGAGTAGCTTTTTAGTTACACAGATTACGAATATTAAAGTCCTCAACTCGACTACAAGCTCTAGAAAAACGAATAAGTTGAGAAACATAGGCCACATAAGAAGTAGCACGGAAAACATCCCCATCTAAGTGAGGATAATTAACGATATCAAACCCAGATCTATTTTTAAAATATAAAAGTATTTTAAGAACTCTTCTGCGACAAGAACTCTCATAAACTGACTTCTATATGACGTGATGCGTGACGGAAATATCGAATAAAAGACTCAACATGACATCTCTTTCATAGCAACACAAAAACATCTCTTTCATAGCAACACAAGAACAAATCCCATAGGGTTACCAACAATGTGTCTATAAACGGTTGATCCATATCTGACGAAAATATTATCTAATAGGAAAATGAGTGCTTCGCAAACTTCTTGGTAAGTCCATATAGTGTAAGTGTCTAAAATGCCGTTAGTAAAAAAACGCTTTAATATCGTTGCAGGCCTAAAATGTAGTTTTTAGCTCTATTGACCAAGGGCCAGGAAAGCTTATGGGATGGCGAGTTGTCCGTCGTCCGTCCGTCGTCCGTCGTCCGTCGTTTACTTTTGTCTCGTTAAGACGATAGGGCCTTCATTTTCAATCCGATCTTTACCAATCTTTAAAAGGTTGTTAATATCAATGAAAGCTCGAACAAGTTCGAAAACCAGCCAGATCGGACCAGTAACAGCAGAGTTATGGCCCTTGATTTAGTTCAAAATGCTATATTGCTATATTTTGCCTCGTTAAGGCGATAGGGCCTTCATTTTTCATCCTATCTTTACCAAACTATACCACATTGTTAATATCAATGAAAGCTCGGACAATTCGAAAACCAGCCAGATCGGAACAGTATCAGCGGAGTTATGGTCCTTGATTTAGTTAAAAATGCTATATTGCTATATTTTTCCTCGTTCAGACGTTAGGGCCTTCATTTTTCATCCTATCTTGACCAAAGTTTACCACAGTGTTAATATCAATGAAAGCTTGGACAAGTTCGAAAACCAGCAATATCAGGAATTGAACAATAAATCGAATTTCCTTGGGTGAGCCCGTTGTTTTTCGTGTATCCCCTTACTGATATCCGACTATCTTTTCCCTGATAGAAAAGTGCATTAAAATCGAAGGGGGCGGGGGAGGGGATGTAAGGGGGTTGGGGTGGGGATGGAGGATTTTGTTGTAAAATATTCCAAAAGTGGATTATTTGTAATAACGTTCAGAATAACGTTTCGCAATCAAAATCTTGAAATCCGTCCAAAGAACGATTTGGTGTTCATCGAGAACGAGAATGCATCGTTTTTTATCAGGGTTGTTTTATATATACAAACCCTGATTTTATTTTAGAAAATAATCTAGGAGTCCTTGTCCAAATACCTCCTAGAAACTTCGCACCTCTTCCATCAATGAATGGGGCTACAGCGTAAAATCGACCAGTTAAGTCCCTGCTCAGTGGTGCATTTTGTGAGATTTCCCGAAGATTTTAAATACCTATGCTGACGCTGAAATGTTGATGAATTAGTCTGAATATTGGGTAATGGAAACCTAAATAAGAAAAGACTTTCTCCCACCTAGTTTTATTGCATTTATGGACTATCTCTCTTGGGTACTGAGATGCAAAGTTTTATGTTTATACGCTTGCTGTATATTCTCCGGAACGGTTGCGTCGATGTGGACAGGGTGCGTTGGGTATAACCCGAGGATTAGACAGATACGAATTTCTGTTAGGCTGGGATGGGGTTTCCAGATAATCTTCGTACCCACGCTTTAAGAAATGTATTTTCAAACCCAGAGTACACCCCTAGTTTAAAACAACAGCAACAGCAACAGCAGCAAAAACACTAGAAAAGCGTTTCTTCAGACCCTGCCAAGGTTCCACCTGGACAAAATGTATAAAATACCACCCTAGATCCCTTTGAAATCCATTTCATACCTCTTCCCCATAAAACAATCTGCAAATACCACCACCTCCCTATAACGGATTAAAAACAAAAAACAAAATATGAAAAATATCGTTCACCTTAAGAAAATGTACAGACTACCCGAAGATTTTAAAAATAAAAAATAAAAATGTATATCCCCTGGGATTCGTGTAGGCCCAACCCCAAACCCGCATCCTCCCCAAGAAAAAAGCAGAAATACCTTCTTTACCACATTCACACAAAACCACGAAAATACCATCCCTTTGGAGAAAAATGCATTTTGTTTACAACCTCAACCCCGGAAGCATCCTACCCCCGTTCTTTCCGGGTACATAACTTGGTACGGTACGTACCAACATGGGGACTAACCTTGGGAATAAGACATAAGTGATGGTCTATTAAGCTCGCACACTTCCTCAGTAATTGTAATATATGCATTTATTATATACTTTACAGTGGATCAACTACAAACCAACAAAATTCAAATCCTCTAATTATTCCCTCCAAATCAACACATGTTTGTAACGCGTTTGCATTTGTAATACATATTGTGGAAAAGCCCAAATGTCCATGTCTTGTTTATTTATCTTAGATCAGACGCATGGCTTTGATCGCAGTTGAAATTCGCTTTACGTGAGCGAATTTGTCCTCCGATGAAAATCAGCGTTTGACTGTCGATTGTTTGAGAGAGACGGGACATGCGCAGTGAAACAGTCTAGTCATAATTTCACTATCATCCAATCAAAATCTTTGTAATAAAATTCTTCCCAGAATGAAATTATACAATATGAATGCTAACCTTTTTTTTGCACATAAATAATTATTATCTGAATGAGCATTTAATTATAGAGAAATCATACATGAACTTTTATAAAAGACAAATGATGATGTAGCATATAATGAACAATTATAGAATATAAATGGCAAATATACAATATAAATAGATCTAGTATAGAATATAAAAGATGATACAGAATGTAAATGAACAATTATAAAATATAAATGACAAGGTATTCAACATAAATATGCCAGTTATACAATATACATAACAAAATATAGAATATGAATGACAAATTATAGAATATAAAAAATACACATAGTATATGAATGGGTCAATATACAATATAAATTAGCAATTATTGAATATTGCAACGTTCCAGTTGCAATACAATTGCTGCTTTACTCTCGAAATAGTTTAATCGCTCTCTCTCTCTCTCTCTCTCTCTCTCTCTCTCGTTTCAGAACCTGACGGTTATTTGCATTTCCTATTATGTGAGAGAATATTAATTATATTTTACATTTGTCTTATTTTAATCAATGCTTTGACACTTGAATTTGGTTAATGTTGTCAACATTCCAGTTCAGGTCAATTTTCACTGTAAATTGACAGGCTATGTACAAGTACAACTGTCATACTGTCTACGTGATAAATAGAATATTATGGCAGTGCCTTTTACTATCAAGTTTATAAGGCTCTTCACGAAAACGAAGAATATTCTTCGTTTTCTAAGCCTCGCCTAATAAACTTGATAGTAAAAAACACTGACATAATATTCTCTATTTATCCCCTTAATACTCAACCACAAAATAAACAGAACAAATCACTGAACAGCGGGAATCACACTTTAAACTGATAACAACCAACAATAACATTATTCAAAATAAAAACAAAATACACGTCCAGTTATCAGTTGCATCCAAAGGTTAATTTCTTAAACCGAGCTTAAAGCGCACGATATTTACTAAGGCAAATATATTTTCATCCAATTCTGTACGATCAAACGAAGAAAATGACATAATTCTTCGTTTGATTATGTAGATGTTAGAATTTAATTGCTATGTTGTTTTTTATTTTAAAGTTAGTAATGTGGTATTATTGCAACATTAATTCACATTTCGTTTATTATAATTATTTTGAATGTTTAGTAGACATTCCTTCCAAGCCGGGGAGAATGTAAACATAGATGTCTTGCCCATTAGGTCAAGCTTTATGACAAGTGAAGCGTTGTAATATTCGATAATTGCTCATTTACATTCTATATTTTGTTATTATATTGTATAAATGGCATATATATATATATATTTATACTTGTTCATTTATATTCTATAATTGTTCATTTATATTCTATAATCATCATTTATATTCAAAATATACAATATAAATAGGTCTGATATAGAATATAGATAATGATATAGAATATAAATGAACAATTACAGAATATAAATGGCAGTTATACAATATAAATAACAAAATATATAATATGAATCAACAATTATAGAATATAAATAACAAAAAAATGAATGGATCAATAAACAATATAAATGAGTATTTATCGAACATTGCAACGTTTCACTTGCCATACAATTGACAGTCTTCATACTTTGGATACATTTCGTTTTCTTTCTCCCGAAGGATTTCCTTTTTTTATTTAGAATAATACATTTTCCTCCATATAACAGCGTCACATTGATAATGATAAGATGATCGAATCGGAGTGCCTATCTTGAGCGCCACTTGTTCACGCCTCGTAAGAATAGACATCTGCCAGGGTCCGTATGCATAAAGCTTCTAAGCAATATCTGAACTTAAGTCAAATTTTATGAATTTTTAAACACCAATTTCTATCATTTTAAGACGTTTTCTTAATATTGATAATAAGTTTGTGAATACATAAAATCTACAGCTAAATATTTATCTTAAAATAGATGGTCTGTTGTGTTTCTGAGAGGTTAGTAAGGAGATTCGAAAATATGTCACAATCTTAAATTTTGACTTAAGTAATATTTTCCACTTAAGCTGCTTTATGAATACGGGTCCTGGTACATTGTGTATAATGCTGCTGCATTTTTGTGGGGCGAGTATCTGTACAGGTTAATTTAATGGGGGTGATATATACGACCTCTTTATCACCAGAAGGTAACTGAAGACCGATACTTAGCTGAAGCTTCAAAGGAGAGCACTGCGTTTTACTGTATATTTGGCTTCAATATAAAACCTTGATGTTCTGAAACTTCACCAGATAACTAAAGACAGCATTTGTAGCCACCAGAATACTATATTAAGATATGGGGCATTATAAACACCCCACACTTTTTGAACACCCCACAATAAAGGTTTCATACAGAAAAATCTCCCATATCTTGAAACTTTCCTTCTTTATATATATATATATTTATATTAATATTTAATGCATCTAGTATTTAATACATTTAAGGAAGCTAGGTATTACTAAAAGCAAAGAAATATAATAAAACAAATTAATAAAGTTTTGCTTAATATTCAAATTACTTGTTTGAAAACACCAAAAACAGAATACTTTGGGACATGATATTCACGTTGTTTTGATAAATTAACTTATTTGTCGTTTGAAAACAATTTAAACTAGGAACAATGTTCGATTAGATAGAAAACAAATTGTTTTTGTAGTAGATAGACCAGAGTTGAAATTCGTCTAGTCTGTTATTAATGTGAAGAAAGGTAACACTACGTTTAAAGTGTTTTTTGACCACAATGGACAAGCTGTGGACCCTATGATGACGCCTACCTAAACCCCATTTGGACGGTGGCGTTTATTGTTTGTCTATGATCTTTCTTGTCGTGCCCTTCATGTTTTATTCTCTTGTTGTTCTGGCTTCTGCCAAGTCACTGAGTACCTTCATTGTGACTTTCTAGGCTATAGTTTTTTATGTATTATATTTACCCGAGCATATTTGTGTTTTACTTATATTGCCTATTGATGCTGCCTTATTTGTTTGGTTAGAGATTAGATATTGGCGGATCTCTATTTACACTGTCCTGTTTTAATGGGATGGCAGTAGGGTAAGTGTGAGGTTTGGTGCACCCTAGAACCGATATAAACGCCAGTGGCCTCCTTTGCCACTCACAGTTCCAAGGCGGTAGCCCTATTGTCAACCCTTTTGTGTTTGTGATGTCGTTTGTCTTTATTATTACTTTTGCCTTCTTCTTTGTATGTTTGCGTGTTTGTTTCTGTGTTTTGTGGTTGACTGTCCTCCTTAAATGCTACGTTCCCTGTCCGATCTTTTTATATTTCTTTACACCCGTCAAACAAGGTGTTGTAATTGTGGATAATATAGATATAAAAATCGAAAGGAAAAGGACGACAGTCAACCACAAACAATAAACAAACAGATGTACACAGTCGAATTAGCAGTTAGTAGTAATATGGTATTAGTAAAAGTAGTGGTAGTCATAACTGAAAATAAAAAGCGGAGACAAAGGTCGCCTCAAATATGAGTATGACCTTAAGGGAAGTTCATGCATGAACCTCAATTTTAGTGTGTAGACATTGATGTACTGAAACAGTAAACAGACTAAATGTGCAGGATATACGCATATGTCTTGTAACTATGGTCAAAGGGTCAAACCACTTTTAGAAGAACTTACGAACATTCTAGACTGAAGTAGAATGCTGACCTTAAGTAAGAAGTGGTTACCGTAAGGAGCTGTCAGAGTGTATTGTAGTATTTTCATCATTACTCGTACAGGAGCAGACAAGTCATTTCACGTGCCTGAACCGCATAACTCAAACATAAATAATTGGGGTTGGAGGCAACGTAGTTCCCATTTTGCAAGCACGTGCAGATGCGCGGATTTTATAGTACTCTGTTTAGAAACACTAGTTTAAAGCTTATACTAGATGGCAAAGAAAACAAATCATATTAGAAGTCAGTTATTATGTCGGAGATTTATAAAACAATCGTGTTGACAGGTTTTATTGAGATATCATAGTCGGAAATCGCGGTACAAATGCGAAGATCGAAAAAAACTAGTTTTTGTTTTCTTCGAAATTGCCAATGTTTCAAAACGGGTACAAAAATTGTATATTCTTAAATATTGTTGAAATTGACAGGAGTCGAAGATCATTACCTGATCTACCTTTTTTGAAAATTTCTTATTTTTTCGTGAATATACATTTTGCGTGCCCGTTTTGAAAGTTGGTACCTGCATTTCACTCTTTCAGAGGCTATTCAAAATGGCGGCGACACAGAAAAACACCCAGCCCAGGGCCAGTCAGTCGCAGGCCACAAACCCACTACTCCCTGGACAAATTAACATCATATGGTCAATACACAGTCACAGAAACTAAATATTGTGAATTGAACTGAACGTTTATAAATAGCTAAGGAATGTGCTAAAAATAGCTCACACACATTCAAAGGTCAAATAATGCTGATCCGTGTACATACACAGACAGATCGTTTACACATGACGGTGACCGATGGATTATTTCAATTTATTTGCACAGAAGTAGAATTAAAACAGTGTTACAATCACGATCGTATACAATTCCAAGTTTTGCATGAGTGCGTAATTTACAAAATACAAACAAATAGATCTATTACAGTAGACAATGTAGAGAATTAAAATTGAAAAGTGGAACACACCAGCAAATGCCTGAAATGGGTCATGGCATTGTCTGCACTGTAGCCTTTGTAAGTAAATACACTTTTAATTTCTGTATGACAAGTGTTTAACGTTGAAACATGTAAAACGGTGGTGGTTGATATATATTAACTTAATTCTGATAATTTTTTAGAACACATGAGTGATGAATAATTGATGAAAATGTAAGCCTTGAAAATCTACTATTTGTTCATGAATGCCACCTGTGACTTACATTTTGGACAGTATCATCTTCTGGAAAGCACCACTTTCAATTCCAGTTGTGTTTTAAGTAAAATGTTATGGAATGCTGACATTGTTAGCATTGAGAAAGTTGGACAGAGTTATTAATATTAAAAACAAATGAAACAATATCATATATGACTTGTTTTTTTCAGGTCTGCTAAGACTAAGTTAGCTAGAGGCAGTGTGCAGTATTACCATAGCCAGATTCAAGTCAAATTTCCCAGTCTCACAGTATAACTACATCAAGAGCCTTGTATTAGCCAGTATGTAGGTAAGCGCAGCTTCAAAAAATCTATGAATTTATCAATGTTTGTTCTTTGCAAAATATGTGGCATTGTGCACCAGTCCTGCACCACAGACATATTAATAATTTGTTATTAGGTCTGTGCCTGCACTTAGTCTCAGACTTTTTATACTAAAAATAAAAATGGTGTTTTACAGCACATCGACACATAAATAGGTCATATTGTGCTTAGTACATATGTAAAATTAAACAAACAAAATAAAAAGGTCCCTGTATTACATCTAAATTATTAAACTTAACCAAGACCCCGACTTAACATAATGTGATGGCATGGCCCAGCAATAGCATGGTGGATGATAGCAATCTGGAGCTTCCGGTTCAAGTCACACATGCACCACTGAGTTTCGTCTATGGTTTCGGGCAATACATCTTCCCTCAGTCTTGTTTGTTCCTCAGCCTCTTTTGTTTGATTGGGATTGAAACTGGGGAGTCTATCCTCCAAGCACGATAAACAACCATAGAAATTATTAATATATACATTAGTAAGAGTAAGACAGGTTCTCGAATTCCTATGTGTCATTTGGGGCGGCTCTAAATAAGGTATACCGGTAATAAATGTGTTGATTTAGCAGAAAACGATTATTTTTAATTTATTGTACATGTAAAAAAAGTTCTATAATCACTATTCATTTACATATTTCAGTTCTACAACTTGTTACCTATTTAAGTTGAAACAAAATATCATGTATGTCATTTTTATTTTCAGAGCCTGGAGTCCTGAGATGCTGGGAGTTAGCTGAAAATAGTTAGTGATGTCCCAATATATATGGGAGGATTTTATTGAAACAAGTAGTCACATATAACTTTTTACAACATTAACAACAGAATCAGAAATACTTAAACGAACAAGAATAGTATATAATAACAAGATGGTGTACAATATTTTTTTTTTTTTATAAATCATGAATCAGCAATACCTCATACGGACAGTACTAGCATCAACTTCAAGAAAAATATGTCTAGTAAGAGGATCACCAGTTCAGCCAGCACAATATCATATCAACATGCATATCCGACTGTAGACACAAGGTGGATCGTTGGCGACATTAACTGGATAGTTCATTGGAGTGGCTCAAAATAAGGGCTTATATGAAAATATAAATGTGTTTCTGTTAATCTGACCGGCCGTGCCCAATTTATTTATTGGATTAAAATGTTTTCTGAATTTTATTGGATTATATAAAAGTTTGTGGAATAACAGATGGCAGGAGGTGTATATTACCGGTTATACCCAGAAGAAAAGTGAGTGGTCTTCCTCACCAAAAAAATAACAAACAGATACATGTATTTATATATAACCCCACATATGTTCAAATTGGCTTGCACCATATAAACAATTACATATTAAAGGGACATGCAGCAATCTTCTTTTTTTTAAACTCCAAAATGTTATAACTTATAATTTAAATATATGCAAGCGGGTGTAAAGTGAAAATAAATTACATTTTAATGCTTGATAAAAACTTGATAAATGCTGTGTGTCCCTTTAATAAATAAAAACAATTATTGTATGATGCAATTTAATTTTTTATGTAATACCCTTTATATTTGGGATGTTTTGATGTAAATATTTGAAATAAAATGTTTTAAATCAAATAAATAATTCATTTTGATATCTGACTTGTTACATATTTTTTACTTAGTCATGAAAGATAATATTTAAGGCCTTAATATGTACCTTAAATGTTTATTGTTTACCATTGAAAGGTGAGGCGGCATATGGTGTTAGTTATCTGTGCGTCTATATCCTTCCACAGTTTTTAACCAATCTTTTCGAAACTTTACATGATCTTTATCTATGATGTCTAGAGGAGCATATCGATTTTGCATCAAAATAAAATTTATTTATGAATATATATTCTTGCATAGTACAATTTTCCACGGATTGTTTTCAGTGCGTTCATTCAAGTCCCATGGACATATTGAGTTGAGATGTTCGGTTGGCATTTTATATTTGTATACATTCTCATCTTCACCTCTCACCGCTGCGTGTTCAATTCCCACTGGGAGCTCAACTTGTAGGTGAGAAAGTGTCGATTCTTACAGATAGCAGTAAGAACACAGTACTGGTTCTACCCAGGAAATATGGCCTAAAATGTGCTATAATGACATAAAACACAATTCAACTTTAAAAATATAAAGTAAAAGAAATGGCCTTCTTTATTTTCCTTCGATGCTATCAGTATAAGTATTACGACAGTGTTTCTGTCTGATAAAAAATTCATCTTAGGTTTCAACCGACAAATGGTCTATATTTAAACTAATACAAGTAAGATGGGGCCCTCAAACCCTTTTATGTGTGGGTGATATATTCCACGGTTGATTCATGATACTAGCATGGGACAGCTATAGTACATATGACAGTGCTGAGTGCAGTTGCGGATGAATTGAATTGAATATTTAACGGCTCATCAACACAGTACAGGTTATTTAGAGCCGCCTCAGAGAGAGGGGAAGGATACATAGGAATCCGGGAACCGTGCACTACCCTTATTATCGAACAGATTCCTATGGTTCTTTAACATGCTCGGATGATAGACCTATAAGCGGGACCACCCTGTTTACGTCCCCATCCGACGGATGAGGCTAAGGGAATGTGTCTTGCCCAAGAACACACCGACAAAACTCAGTGGCACCACCTCCGGTTACAAATCCGCTGCGCTACTGACTGCGCCAAGTTGCGGATGACAATTAGACACTGGACAGTCTAGTCAAAAACACAGCAACAAATATATTATCTGAATATGTTGAAGAATGTACTGTATGCTTGGAAGAGCTTTCAAAAACAAACTAGCTTTCATGATTTTAGTTGGGGTGGGATGGGGATGGGGCGCATCCTTTTAAATCTCAGTTCAGATGCCCTCCCCCTCCTTCTCTCCATCCCAACTCCCATCTTGAACAGTAGCGATTGTTACGTAAACTTTCCACATATGAGAGGGTGCCCAATACTACCCGCTCCATCGAATACGCGCCTGCAGTTCTTGCGAGGTCAGTCGAGTCAAAATTACAGTTAAATCAAACAATTCGTATTTTCGTGTACTTTTGATAAAGAAATAACATGCTTTTCGTGATATGCAGCAAAATTCATGTAATGTGTGAGCTAAAACAACAATTCAAGTATCTCCTCGTACTTTATTTAACAAAAAACACACGGTTGTTGTCATTTTAATCGTATTCTAAAGATGGCATCTTTTAGAGTTATCGCCCCTCGCTTCGACATTTTACAAGGCGGGTCTGAATTTATCACGCAGTAGAGCTTCTAAAAAAAAAGTCGGTACAGACGAAAATCACGAAACCTAAAGGGGAAATGAAATTTCATGATCAAAAATTGTCACAATTTTCCAAATTATGCGTTTTAAAAAATTCAAAATGGCGGACATTTTTTTTTTTTTGACGTTGCCGAAAGTTGACGTACTACTTTTCGTTGTCAAGCGTGGTTGCGATATTTGAAAGATGTAGGAAAATATCAAGGCTGCTCCTCTACTGTACGCTATTTTTATTAATGACCGATTAAGTTACAGCTCGGGAAATACATCGTAATGTATAGTACTTTAAAAACATGGTACATGTGTATATGTATGGTTATGAAATAGCGACCGGAAGACACTCGAGTGACATATGTTGTAATTTGTCTATATATTCACGATGCACCGGGTCATCGTGGGATATACATAGGTAGTAAAAGAACACAAAATTGTAGAGTAATTAGTTTACGAGTTGTAGGGTAATCATTAGGTCCTAGCCAACGATTATGTAAGTAGTGTAAATGAATTATCGGGAAATACCTTAGTTAGGTAATGTGCTGTGTTTTACGGCATTTGTTTTTAATAGGCGATCAACACGAGACCCATAGTCACACTATATGTGCTTAACAATATCCATCTTAAATTAACGGTCATCATACGACTAGTTAACCCTCGATCAAACACACTGAATACTAAATGAATTATCGGGAAATACCTTAGTTTGGTTATGTGCTGTGTTTTACGGCATTTTTCTTTATTATGCGGTCAACACGAGACCGATAACTAGTGAAGTAATGGTTATAGACATTATGGAGTTATAAAGGTTATGGTAGATGGTAGGTGACACGGGGGTTAATTAAGACAGTAAATGTTAAACGATTAAATAAGGGCTAATTATTGATGTTAAAATTCATTTAAGTAGAGTCTTTCGCTTTGCTGTAAAAAGTTGAAGTAATACGAAATAAAGCATATGATACGCGTGTGGCGATCTATTGTTTTAAGTAGTAAGAGTATTGGGTTTAAAAGGCCATGAAGGCTGACATACATTACAGTAATGACATATGACATATGACGAAGAATTGACAGATAACTATATACTTGACTTACTCGCTATTGACCTAGTGGCGGACAATTCATTCACGGGAAATTTACCTTTTAAGTGCAAAGTTGAGTAAATACGCGTAGTAAACTAAGTGAGGTACTAAATACAACGGAAAAGGCAATTACTATAATATATGAGAGTTTAAGTACTCTTTACACATTTTCGACTGATATAAAAGCTTAAGGGTTGATCAGATGCTACTTAGGAACTGCTATTCAGGAAATACATAAAATGTAGGGGTATTGTTTTTGGGCTTAATGTTAAAAACTACTCGAACAAATTAAATGTTTGGTATCAAGTTAAAAAAAACGGTTTAATAAAAACTAAGAAAATGGTCGTACAGTGGACTTATAAATGTCATTCCGCCGCAAAAATCCAAACCCCGTCGAGGTGCCACATCTGCACTGTTTATCATATATTGACGACTCTTGGGATAGTCTGGGTCTGATATTGACTCGAACGTGCTGAAGAGTAGATTTTGGGAGTTGATCAGGGCCGAGAGTATGTCATCTGGCTCTATATAAGTGAAAACGAGACGGCGTTATCGTTGATCGATGATTCTCAGATTAGGGGGTCTGGGTCTGTGTAGGATCCAAGCGCTGGAATTAGATGATTGAGCAGATTCTCAGAGTCGAGCGGACAAACAACTAACACTGGCGAATGGAAAATGAGAAAGCAAATGGTTCTGAGATTGCTGTATCGTGGATTTGACATACAGCTAGCAAACCCCAGGATGTGCTACTCGACAATCGAGATGCACTTAGCAAGTCCAAGTGGATTTGAAGTAGATCATGTAAATATATGTTTAAGTGTGTTTAATTATACAACCGTGTACTATCATTCTCTCATTAGTCTTGTTATTATAGATTTTTAGGTCAGAAATTATTATTTCATTAACCGAAAGGTCCTATGTTACACATTCACAGAAAAAAAAGTCCGGAAAAATTGCATCGGTGCGTTTTGAAATATTTGATCTTAAATTCATCTATTTTAATACAAAAATGCAATGACCACCTGAGCACACCGTAGAAGATTTTCTTCACGTGACACTCTATGACGTAACGACGTTGATAATGTCAGGGAACCAGATTTTCAAGATTGCGTTTACGATATTCTGAAGAAAACTCAGCTATAAATTACAAGGTAGGTAAAATATGGGTCCTATGATAGACTTAATATACATGAAGGTCTAATTACACTAAATCAACAGGATGTGCTTGCCTGGTGCAGTCGAAAGTAGTTCTGTATTAAAGAGTGCTAATCTTTTTTTTCTTTAAAAACTTTTTTTTAGTGCTGGTTCCTGTTATTTTTTGGCTATAACTGTATTCTGGACATGTTGTTGATATTTGAAAATGCAGCTCATCATGTTTATGGGACAGTTTTTTTATATAAATTTGAGAAGTGAAAGTAGACAGGGTATGAAATTGCAAGGGGTAAAAAAGTGTTGACCTTTGACCCGGTGTTAGGATACAACTGAAGAAATGTTTCTTAGAAGGTATTAACGCCCCTATTTCCTTGTTGATGTTTTAATAGCAGACATGTTTATTTGCATGATAAAATAAGTTTTCCCAGAATTCTAACGAGGTTTGAGTTTTTAAACAGGTTGTCAACATTCTAACTTTACTATGGAAGGGCAATGGAGGACTCATTTACGCTATTATAACCTATAAGGAGAAATCATGTATTTTTCAGAATTGCATAAAAAAATGATTTTCTAGGCTTTTATTTTGTTTGAATAGGTGAGTTGAACTCAAAATCAGAGAAAAAATATCATTTTCAGACTTTTAGGACTATTTTTAGAGTGTTTTTGGCAACTTTTTCCTCAAATTTTCTGATTTTCCCTATAAATGTGATATTTTTAAATTTTTTGGAATTTTTTTTGAAAGATATATGGCAAAATGTGTGGTATACATACTCAGGGATGTGAAACAAAGCCACCAGAGTTGATTTGATGAGAACATGTTGAAACGGTTGCTGAGATATTGCTTTTTTTATTATTTCTTAATTTCTCGACAAAAATCGACTCGATTTAGTGCATGGTCAAGCGCAGGTAAATCGCAATAATTTCAAGATGAAGTCCTTCGGCATTGCGAAACAAGTCAAAATGTTCTTTTAT